>CANXYI010595356.1:0-17448 GCA_948208565.1 Hura crepitans
CTATGGTATGCTACATTCATGCATTCTTGGCATGTTTAATTCACTTGTGTGCCATAAATGACATGCCTTTCTTTTATTCTTTCAAATTCACCGCTAAGTTTCATACTCAATGTACTAGAGTTTTGGTGCGCAGGTAATAACTGGTAGCTATGTAGCTTTGAGATTTATGCAATGCAGTAGTAGAGGTAGTGAAAGGTATCTTATGTTGTACCTTTAATGGGTTTAGTAGGCACTCATATAAATATTGTAGGTTATGGGTTCAACAAGCTTAAAGGGTTCTAGTGTCTGTAATGTTAAGTTGAACATATGATGTCTATAAACAGGCCTATGAATCTAAATGGTTTAATTTCTATCAATTTTAATGTTTGTAGGGCCTGAGGCTTGAGTGATTATTGACTGTTTATTATTGAGATGTTGATGATGATGGAGGACTAGAAGGGTCTAGAACATGATAAGACAATTACATGAGGTTATAAAAGTGTTTTTAACGAGTCGAATTTTTTTAGAATGTAACATGGGTAGCAGTTGTGCTACCTAAATATCTTAAAAATTTATAATAGCCCATTAAGTAGATTTTAGGATTAAATATACCCTAAAGAATAATGTCTAAGTGATAAACTGAGGGTTTAAGCAATAGATGTCCTAATAATAACATAATCTATAAGTGTTAAAGAGTGAAACCCTAGAGAAATTTTAGGATGAGTGACTTAGTGGGAAGTGTATCACTTACTAAGTTTCTTCAGGAATTTGGTAGGGGTGTCATAGTCCTATTAGACCCTACGGCTACTGTACCAACCTACAAGCATGGATACACCATAGTAGCTACTACATCCCTAGTTGATCGGCTAACTAATCCAATATAGGTTGTCTAATCATATAGGTTATCACCAATGTATAGTTAAGTTTCACCTTCTTTAAGTGACTTAAAATAAGTTTTACCTTTAATTTGATCAACACATTACCTTATAGGAAAAATTTTAATGTTCTTTACCAAATTATCCCATTTATATTATCATGCATACATTATGAGCATATGAATTAAGTTGACAAGCATATTCATTTTTTTACACAAATCAACCATTATCATAAACATATAACAATATATATCACATTTGTTATCTCTTTTATACATAATCATATCATTTTAATCATCTCTCATTTCTCATTACATTAAGCCATTCTTCTTCATTATATGCCTTATCTTAACATAGGCACTTCATGGATATCATAAGGTATCCCTCAAGTCTTTATCAATAGGCATTCAACCATATTAAGAAACTTATGGCTTATCACCTTGTTATGCCTATAACATTTTAGTTCATTCTATAAGGCCTAAGAACACAAATAACCACTTGTAATTTACACATTTATACTAATTTTAACATACATTATTCACATAATCCATTACAAGTCACATAAGTAGCAAGGCATACTTAAAGCCATCTTTTTAACTCATTTTTTTTATTTAACATGCCACATGTGGTTTAGCCATTCTAACATCTATTGACATTCTTTCATTCTTTATGTTAAACACATTCTTAACTACTACTTACATGCATATTCATCATCATCATAACTCTTATAACCAATATTCAAGCCATATTCACATGTAACCTATATAAGTCATATAAAAGACACATTTGTCTAATACATGAATCATACTTAATTTAACCATTTTCTTATATCTAACATAACGTCATGCATAATTATAACCTTATTACACAAATAAACATCATCATAAGCCAACACATGCATAAATAGCATAATAAACCTTAATAACATTAAAGCACACATAAGGAACAATTTGGCCACCATGTGATATACACTTCTTATCACCAATTACTCATCATATGCACATAATTACATATTCATTTAACCTCATAATGCAATTACAAGGCAATAAACATCATTTACCATCATAATTAATAAGTTAATACATATACATACACACTTAGGGTTTTCACACAACACTATATACTAAATTGATCACATATAAAAGGTCCAATTACACTATAATGGCTTCCTTAGACCTTCTTTTTGCCTCTTTTTCCCTTAATCATCTTTCTCTACAAACATAATATAGGTAAAAACTCAAAAATCCATATAAAATTACATAAGCTTAGAAACTCAAAACCAACTTAATATTTGTGTTCTTGGGTCCATAATAAAGCTTAAAAAAATATAAAACCTTAATAAAACTTAGTTAATCAAAAGGGTTACTATTCACCTCTTGCTTTAACCATAAAACAATCTATTCTAATTTGATTTCCTTACTTTAGAATGTGTTTAGAGGTCTTAAAGGTTATGATTTTAGGTAGAGGGGAAAGAAGGAAAAAATTATGGAGGGAAGTGACTTAAAGTTGTCAGCGTCTTGATGTGGAAAAAGATGAATACTATTATTGGTTTGACTAAGAATAGAAATCTTTAACCCTTATATAGGCATAAGATTAAAAGGTCTAGATCTTTCCTTCACTTAAATCTTATGGCCACCATTTAATCTCTATTTCTATTATCTCTTTTAATCATTAATTCACCTCAATTAATCCCTTAATTAACATCCATTTTAATCCCATAAAATCATTTAATTTGCACCTCAAAAGATTCTATTAACTCGTGCTTTAAAACTAAGAAAAAATTATTAAAAATAATACTTTTATCTTTACCCAATTTTTATAAAATACTTTTTGATATCTAAAAATTTCCAATTCTAATGCCAATGGACTATTTGGAATCTTTGAGTATCGAGTTGTATCAATCTTGATTCAATTTGAGCAAAAATAAAATTTACGATTCAGTTTTAACTAGGTCGTTATTCATATAATACTATCGTAAAATCTTTACTTGTATTTCTAGCCATCTTAATGACTTCATTTTTAATTTAAAATTTACCCAAAACTATATTATGATTAATACTTCCATTCAATTACTTTAGTGTAACCCATGTCTTGAGAAATACTATTCATATCCCTAAAAGTACTATTCATAACATTAGGATTTTCAAGCATTACGTTTCATGTCACTCAAAATCTCTTCTCTTCCTCCTCAATTTGATTCAATTTCATCCAATTCTTATAGCCATGGCAAATTCCCTCTTAATTATGTTCTAAGAAAATTTAAGTTTAACATAAATAATTCAAAATAAGGTAACTGAATACCATTTTGTATTAAAACATGTTGGGTTTTCCATTGTTTCCATTGATAGCAATTTATTCACATTGCCATCTCTATTTTTTAAATTGTCTTTGCTAAAATTGAATAAAGAAATGTGCAATTAAAAGTTAGATTGAAAAGTCAAAGACGTTTTCTCAACTTTTGGCATCTTTATTTCTCTCATCTTCCTTTCATTTTTTCTCATTCTCTTTTTGCATTTGGTCACAAACTAAGGCAAAGAAAATAGTTGAATCAAGTTCAAGTTTATTCCCTTAGGAAAATTACATTTTACCCTTTTTTTTACAATTCTTCAAGTAAATCCTTTTTTTAGATTATCATTTGCATAATTATTCTCATACTCCCTTTTTGCCTTTAATCACTATGTTGTCAATTGCAAATTAGATATTAAAATTCATGAGTGTTACATTTGTCATGTAAAGATTCTCATTAATGAGAAAAATATATGTATCTAAAATAGTACCAACTCTATTAGAGTGCGTAAGAGTTTATACAACAATCTGTTTTATTACCTCATTTTTATCAATAATATAAGTGAGATCAGTGGTTAATCATTGTCTATTTATGGTTCTTAAACCTCATTGAGTTCAATTCTACTCTTACTATCTTTTATTAGCATAAATTCTTCCTCTAAGAAAATAGCTTTAGAAAAATGCCTTTTATTCTAAAAGGTTTGTAGAAATAGTTTCCCAAAATCTCCCTTGGATACCCCCGTAAATAAACATTTATTATATTTAACATGCATCTTCACATAAGTAGTACAACCTTATGCTTTCATATGTGACAAAGATGGCTTCCTCTTATACAATATTTCATTTGGTGTAACATTAATTGACTTTGATAGAACTTTGTATAGTACATAAACAACAGTTTCCAATGTATAACCCTAGAAAGACTTAGGCAACTCTACAAGGATCATCATGGATTAAACCATATCCAACAGGGTTTAATTCCTCCTCTTAGAAACACCATTATACTATGGCATATAAGGAGGAATTTATTGAGCTAATATCCCATTATCTCTAAAATAACTTTAAAAATGTTAGCTTAAATATTCAAGACCTTAATTTCATTGAAGTTTTTTACTACTTTTTCTAAGTTGTTTCTCAACTTCATTTCTTAAGTCTTTGAACTTTTCAAAGGCTATAAATTTATGGCTCATCAAGTATAAATACCCATACAATGAATTATCATCAATAAAGGTAATGAAGTAGAGATAACCACCTCATACATGTATAGTTATTGGGTCATATGCATTTAAATGTATTAGCTCTTAACAAACCACTAGCATGTTCACCTTTACCATTAAAGGGTGATTTTGTCATCTTGCCTAATAAGCAAGAATCACATGGTTCATAAGATTCATAATCAAATAATCCTAAGTCACCACCCTTGTACAAGTTAAACATGTGCATGTCTTTTATATTACCAAGTTAATAATACAAAAATAAAATGGTTTCAAGTTCTCCTTTTTATGTCTTTTAGTATTAACATTATGTACCTTTTTAGTTTGATCAAGAATATAAATTCCATTGATATTTTTACTAGAATAATAAAATATAGAATTAATATACTTGTTTAAACTATACACATAATTAAAGTTCTCATGATCTAATACTAATGCAGAAGGTAAATACAAGGTACATAACCTTGAAGCTAATGGAAAAGCCTTTGCTCCATTTGACACACATAAGTCTATTTTGCCTTTATCTACCTTTCTACATCTCTTTAATCCTTGTATATCAAAGCATAAATGATAGCCACAAGTGGTATCCAATATGTATGTGTAGTTATTAAAAATAGTAGTATTATGAATCTCAATAATATTAATACTAGAAGTATAAGCATTAACATGCTCCTTCTTAATTTGAGACTCTTGACATGTCTTGTCATGTCCTTTTAGCCCTTTTTGGTTTTAGTCACTTTACACTTTTTCATTCCTCTTTAGGCTTTTATTGACCATTTTCTTCTCAAAGAGGTAAAAAAGTGTTCTATAAGATTATTTTATGTTCCTAACAAAAATCCCAATAATGTCGAGCAAGTTTACCAAATCTAATAATGCAATTATAGAATTAACTCTCAATTCTAGGTCTATCATGGAAGAAAACCCCTCATTAAAGCCTAACACCTTTAACTTATAAAGCTGAAGTGTCTTTCACCATATTTAAATAGAATAAAATCTTAGTTATCTCATATCTTTCCATTCTATAGGATGATTAATGATGATATGAGCTTACACATGCCTATAGAGTTCCTAAAGTTTAGGAGACATAGAGGCAACCTCATTGCCATTAATTTCCCCATGTATTTCAAACAAGCTTCCCACTTTTAGCAAGAATATCATCATAAAAAAAGGTGAAAATATATGTGTCTAACACATAAGCAATCCAAAATATTGCATACATTTAGGTTATATATGTTTATAATGTGATATGCAACCTTAAGTAATGATTCAAAGTATGGTGTTAAAATGCATGCAATAATTTATGGTCTTTTAAAATTACACACTATTCATACTATTTATTGCAAACCTATAGCCCTCAAACATGGATCTGAGAAACTTAGTGGTTCAATATCCAGTTACTTTTTCATTTGATGTTATATATGCTTAATAAGGCATCACATAAATTTTGGTGGTAATAACCAATTACATCTAATGCAATTGTTGACCGTTGGGTGACCATGTGTAGACAAGTCTTAAAAAATGTGAACTTTACTACCTGACCTACAAAGTTCTTCTTTAGACTAAATCGAGCAAATGCTATTGAATAACTCTTGGAAATGAAGAATTTAATAAGAAAGAGGCTTTGAAATGCTCAAAAATGTTTTTTTTACTTTCAAAAATTCACAAAAAGTGTTTTTTTCATTAAAAAAATTGCCATTTTTGCCAAAACGATGTCATTTCAAGTAAAGGGAAGGGACATTTTTAACTCAACAAAAATGATCATTTTCTTATGAGAATATGGCTGTTTTACTTTGCACAAAATGGCCTTTTTCAATTCAAAATTCAAATTTCCTTATCTAGTGGAATTGAATGGCCATTTTCCTCTTTTAAACTTTCATTTTCTGAAGCATACATCCTAAGTATAAATTGAAAACCCTACATCAATTATCAAGGTTGGCTTTTCTCAATAATCGTGCACTCTAAGATAAAAAAAAAACTTTTTAAACACTAAAATTGTTCATGTTTTTAAGAAAGCTTCTAAAATTTTCTTTTATTCTCATTCTTAAGATAATAAAAAAATGAACCTAAAGGCAATTATACTTGGTGAGTCAACGATCTTTCTTTCTTTTTTTTTTATTTTATCAAGATTATCCGTCTGCTAATCAGGCTTTGTAATCTAATTTTCATCATTCTTATTTTCCATCTACTAGTTAGATGAGGTAATTTATTAATTATTTGTCTTTGATCTTATTTCCTTTGTTCTTTTTTTTAATCATGAAATTGAATCATTTGTATACTAGTCATACATAATGACTTAATTATCCTCTTTCTTCATCAACCTTCCATGAGTTAGATGGAACAATTGTAAGTTATCCTTTGATATTACCTTTTTTTTCTCTTTTTATTCTTTTAAATTGTTTGTTTGTTAGTTGATCATAATGAATTAGTTTTTCACATTTCTTTTACCATCCATTTAGAAGTTAAATGGAATGATTTAATTCACACCATATTGTAATTTATATCTTTTCTTTATTTGTTCTTCTTTTCATCCTAGAATCAAATTACTTGTCTACTAGTTAGACATAATAATTCTAAGTTCCCCATTTAATGTTATTTATTATTTATTATCTATTTCATGTCTATAATGCTATTTATTTCCTTTAAAATTTCAATAATTTTTATTATTTATGGTTTTATTTATACTAACATGTGGGTTATGTTGTGGTTGTGAGTTATTTAAGATTTTAGGAGTTATTACCTGATATAATTAGATGATTCCTTTTAGCCAAATATTCATTGTGAATGGACCTATATTTGTTTTTCTCTTCTCTATCTTTATTGCTTTTTTATTATTGGTTAGAATATGTTATAGGTAATTTTAATTTAATTTCTATTTTTAAGTTAGAATGTATTTTAAGCAATTTCCTTGTACTTTCACCTTTTCAGTTAGAATGTAATCTAGGTAAGTGCCATGAAATTTTATTTCTCTCTAATTCTTTGTATTTTCCATGAATGTTGTAATAGGTAGAAAATTATTTTTCTCACTTAAATGAAAAAATGGCCACATTTAATTCTTCATAACTAATTGGTGTTTTGTCATAAAATGGGTTTTTGCTTTTTTTAAACAAAAGTCACAAATTCAAAAATGCCACATGGAAACCAAAGTTTTCTAATGAAATAATGACCCAATTTAATATATGTTGTATATATTCATCCATTTTTTATATCTTATTTTAATTTTATAAATCCTTAGATTTAAGTATGTTTATTTAATTCAAAATCATGCACAAGGAGAAGGATAAAATTATAAATTTAACCTCAATTTTCTATTAACTTGAGGTATAAATAGGAGTAAGGTTCTAAACAATTCTTTGGTTTTGGCCGTACAAGGTATTTCCCAACCATTGTTTATTAGTGACTTTACTTACCTTGTAATGCCTAACTCATAATTTCTAATCAATCATTAGAAATGATTTTAAGATTCCTCAGAATGCCTTCTAATCTTTTGAGATTTAAAGGTGCAACTAGGTTAAGTCTTTAATTATTTTGAGTTAATTAATCATGGAAAAGAGGGACACGAACACTATGCCTAGTGCATGTGTATCTAATACACATTTCCCCAATGTTACCTTTAGTAAAAATTACCTTAAGTATGTTCAACAAACTAATGCTACCAGTAAGATGACCCATTAATGCAATTAAAGCATATTCAACGTATCATAAGCTTTAGTATGCTTAACAACCTAAAACTAAAAAGAACTTTTAGTCCTACCACATTAATGGAAGGCTTGCTAAATTATATTATTTGAGGTATTTCTTCTATTTAAGTCTCATCATTCATAGTTAGCATGTTTTGTCATGTATATGCATATCATTAATCTAATTAATATCATGCATTTCATTTTAATCTAACTAAAAAATGAACTTGTTATGGGATTTTTACTATATTGATTTACTTGAGCCAATAGAAACCTGTTTGGACTAAACCTTAGGTTGTATGCATGAATTACAACCCAATGAAAGATTAATTCTAATAAAACTACTCATTATTACAACAAACTCTTCTTTGGTCCTTTGCTTTGTGCTATCTTTTTCTCCTTGCTTCCTGATTCATTTTTGTTATCTAATCCTATGTAATCTAAGTACATAATTTGCTTTGGAATAGAAAACTTTGATTTACATTTAAGGGGAGTTAGATGAAAAGAGAAATACAATAAAGAAATATAAAAAAGGCCTGGATAAGTAGCTCTATTTACCAAAATAAAAATTCATGCACATGAATAATCCAATTTGTCATTTAGTCCATAACTAGTTATTAGGCTATAACATACACCCCTGTATGTAATTTCTAATGATATAAATAAGTTTCAATATTCAAAACCCACTTGGTTGAATTTAATTCAACTTTATAATCCTTACAAAATTAACATGCCATGTATGCTTAGTTTTATGAAATTTCAAATGTGGCAATTAATCTCATTTTCAATTAATTAAATTAATCCATATTTAAACATCCTTTTCATTTTAGAAACCATTTTTAGAAAGGAAAAAGTTTTCAATCCAATTGAAAATTAATTTTGGGATTGCAGGTTACATATGCTTGAATATCTTGATTTTCTTCTTTTTATTGGTCCATCCAATAATTATTTTGCAAATTTAATTATTTAATCTAATTAATTAATAAAATTTTCATCTAGACTAGTGTCTTATTCTAAAAAAATCTTTAAAAAAATTAATTTAAAATTTTCAAATAATGTAATGCCAAAAATCTAATTTCTAGTAATTATCGATAAACCAATTTGCATTATTTTGAAAAATAATTGTTCTAAATTGTGATGCCCCTCACCTAACCCATTCTTAGATCCTAATAAGGAATGGCACACAATTAATATCTAACTTACTTTAATCCTTGTCAAGCAAAATCCTTTTCAAACATGCTTATCATAAGATCTTATGGCCTACATACTCAAACCACATAATAAGTTAAACTATTCAAGGTTATTATCTCAAAAATTTGGTAGCATAACAGCTATCTGGTAACACTACCCCTAATAGTATCCTGTATAAGAACACTTATAAGAATCTCATGTATCTCAACTATAACATCTCAACCTTTGTATCAAAGATAAACATATACCTTGTTCGTTTTTCTCGATCACATGCAATGAAAAATTTTCAATTTTAAGAAAAACCAGTAATAGTTATAAACCTGAATGATTTAAAATTCATCACAAAAAATGATATATTAGTAGCATTCGATTATTTACTATTAGTGATGATAGCCAATTCCTTTCTGGTGCTCTTTACATTGAGTTGTTACAAACCATAATGATCTGCTTGAAGAACACCTCTAAGGTAATCTACACAAAAAGTGATTAGGAGAAAAGCACATAAAATTCTAGGTGATAGTAAGAGATTTGTGCAGATGAAGAAAGGAGAAAAATCTGAGTGTTTTAGCTTATTATATACATATTCTTTAGTCAATGAAAAATGTTTGTGGAGATTGAAGCATAAAAGTTTTTTATACTATTAATAAACCCTAATTAGGTTAGGTTTTAACAATTAAAATCTTACCTAAAAGCTTTAAAAAAAATAGCCCAACATTTGGGCCTAGTTAAGGCTTCTATGTATTAGAAAGGCCCTATGTGCCATATGTTCTGGCCCCACTTTTGTTAATCTTATATGGCTCAGCTAGGTCCTAATTTGGATTAATAATAGGTTTGATTTAAGGCCCTTTTAACTCTTCAAAAGCCCAAAATAAATTAGATATAAGAATAAAGATATATTGGACTAAACAAAGCCCAAATGTAGAAACCCTAATTTCTATACCACTTATCAATAAAATGGCCCCACACTTATTTGCTTATTTCTACTTCTTAATTTAGCTTCTAATGATATCTCATATCATTAGAACATGCATTCTCATTGAATCTCCTTTCACTTCTTTTAATGTGTGACCCTATAGGCTCACGAGGCAGTTGGGTAACACACAATGAAATAGAGTCCTAGTCTAACTAGGACTTTATAGATTCAATCTAATTAAATCAATATCAATTCCCAATTGATAAAACACTAATGTGCAAGTCAAGAGAGGCACATACCCATGCCTCATCACTACTCAAGAATCAAAAAGTCAAGTGGTTTAACTTAACCCTTCCATATGCAGTTATAATGTAATAAACTCCTTTCTATCCTATCGAGTTTAAAGTATAGATGTGTGTCAACTCAAAGCTTAACTAAGTATGTCTAATTAAGCCCTAGATATATTGTTCTAATAATTTCACCTTTATTCCAAAAATGCCTTTTGTGAATCTCATTCACACATGGCATCTTACTTTGGCCAAAGATTCTTGAGTAAAGATTAATATTAAAACTATGCTATAAACTCCCCACAATATTATGAGGTGGTGAATCCTTTATTTATTACTACCTTATCTTCAAATATGTTATAGCATGCCTAAGCACCTCGCTATGTATACTTTTTGTTCAAAGTGAAAGCTTTAGAGTCAAATTATGTGACTCTATATTTAAGATAGTTAGTGATCTCAAGTCTAAAGATACTTATAATATTTATAAAATGATATACTTTTAAAGACATTGTTTAAGTATCCATGTGATATCTTATGATAGGTCTCTAATTTACTTACTTCCCAAGTAAGCATCCACATGTTAACTATTCTTATAGCATGTGAGAATTATTGCTTAATCCAATCAAGAAGTATAACATGTGCTGATCTAACAACATTAACAATGTCATATCTTATTAATACTATAATTGGGCATATTTAGGTATATCACATTTGCATGAAATAAAAATCTCATATCATGAATGCTTTATGATTTCCTCTCTACTATGATTTCATACAAAGGACTTTATAACATGGTTTAAGACATTGTAGATAATTATAAGCAATATATAAAAGTACCATGATATAAAGAGAAATGCCTTTTTACATTAATTCCCAAGGTTTAAATTCATGAATGCAATCATATTACACATGCTCTAGGGCATATATTTGACATACTATCCACAGATATATCTCAAACATACATCAGAATCACACTCAAATTCTATCATCAATACATTTAATAATAAGTATTAAGATCAATCCCTATATAACTAACATTATAATCTCAAAGATTCCATCCAATTAAAAACCATATATACTTATATTATAATGTCCTTCACCTAACCCATTCTCGAATATGGATAGAGGAAGGCACACAACTGATATCAAAATTTTGATATACCTTAATTGTTTAAAACTTTTTCCTTTTTTTACTAGTAATCATAAAACTCTCATAACACATGTTTACTTGAACCACATAAATAGGCTAAACTATTCAAGGTCATCATTTTAAAAATCCAATAACATGATAGTTGTTTGGTGACACTACCCCAAATAGTAACTTGTATAAAAAAACTCTTTTATAGAATCATATACATCTAACTTCAACATCCAACCTCTATTTTAACCTCAAATATGTAATTACACATGTATATCACATCATATATCACAATCAAGTCATATATCTCTAATATGCAACAACTTTAAAATATGTGAAAGCATATATCACTTATAAAGAAACTATACTTATAATGGTTACATACAATGCTTAGATATATGTTTAGGCTTATAGCCTTTAACCATAGATATGATGCCCAAAACTACTATCAACATCAAAATTATTCTATACAAAAACTACATATATCTAAGGACTAGCTCTACTTTGATAACCTTTATTCACTTTAACCAGTAACTCATGCAAAATAATAATATATGAACCTACATGTAAAAACACAAATGACGTACTAAGCTTTACAACTTAATGATGTATCCAAATATAATAAGCTCATACATACACGCATATATCACATGCGAGAATTATTTGTTGTAATAAATGTATTATGTATGTAGAATTCAAAAAAATTAAATCATACTTACATAAGGAGATCAATCTACACTTTCATTTAGTTACTATGCATTCTTTAGATTTCTAATTCATTATGCAAACATATATACTCATTACTTTTAATTATATGCCTCTATATCATTGAAATTATTGAACTATACATTAATATTCCACTTACCTATTTAAACATTACCTATTTATTCTATACTTGGATATTACATCACTTAAATTCTTATAATTTAACCATTATATAAGCACACATGTATGATCATCCAACATATAATTCACTATATAGGTCAATTCTCATAATTACAATAATTAATAAGCATTACTTATACTTAAACACTTCACACATATGCCATTTTATAATATATCTTAAAGAACGATTAATTATCATATTCTACTAACACATTATAAAAGCCTTTATACTAACATAATGTTATGAATCAATACTTTTGTTATTTCCATATTTATGTATTTTTTGAGATATTGGATTAGTGATACATATGTCATTTACTAATGAGCATCAATACACTTATTGTAATATCCAAAAATCCTGAGTTCATGTAAGTGCCTTAAGACTTAAAGTATCCCAGTTGGATAACATTAAAGGAGTATTTATAACAAGATCATAAGTAGATTTTGTTTTAGAAATACGGCTTTATACGCAAGTCAAAAGAGGAAAAATGAGGATTTTATGATTGATTGTATATTTTAAGAGCTGAATAAAAAATCTTCCCTTTTTTGCTCAAAATTTCTTAGGGACTTCATAACCTAATACTAAAATATTTCAAAAATAATTATGGAACCAAAATTAGAATTTTTAAGAGTCAAGATTTTATTTTAAAGATATGTAGAATGATATTTTAATATGAAAATAAAAGGGCAATTATTAGAATTAAAAGAGGAATGATTTAAAATGGAAATTTGTAAGATATTTTAAACACTATTGATGAAAGCCACATATAAAAAAAGGTAAAAAAATTGGGAAATGAAAGAAAAAAAAGAGATAGAGAAGAAAAGAAAAGAATAAAAGAATGGGAAAGATATTAAAAAAGACAAAGATGGGGTCGGGAGCAAAAAAATGGAAGAGAAAGTGTGGTGGCAACTAAGAAAGCCATGGGAAGCATGATGTTGGTGTAGTGGTAGCACTAGCACTTGTTATAGCTTCTTACTACAACTAGGAAAAAAAAGAGAATTAGAAAGACAAAAGAGGGCAAAAAAGAAAGAAAAGAATAAAAAGAATAAGAGTAAGAATAAGAAAAAGAAGAAGAAGAAGAAGAAGAAGAAGAAGAAGAAGAAGAAGAAGAAGAAGAAGAAAATGGGAAAATAAAAGACAACAAGAAGAGATACGAAAAAAATTGAAAGGTTAGAAGAAGTCGAGAAGAAGAGGAAAAAAGAAAGAGAAAAGAAGAAAACCAAAAAATGTAGAAAAAGAAAAGAGATAGAGGAAGTGAAGGTAGCAATTACAAAAGAAGCAAAAGAGTGAGAGGTAAAAAAAACCTCTGACAGTGAAAAGAAGTTTTGCCAACTGTTGCAACTATGATGGATGCCATCTATTATGATGTCAAATGTTGTAGGGAGTTATTGGTTAGCTTCTATGTAAAATTGGCAGTTCAAATACATCAAAGAGAGAAGTCAAATTTTTGGAATCAATTTTAATAGCTATTGGAGGTTTTGGCTACTGTTAGGTATTGAATTCTCCTCTTAAACTCTTACTTACTACTTTATGTTTTTGATATGAAGTGATGGTTGATTTGGGTAAAGTGGTTATTGTGTGAGTTAGTCTATATAATGCTATTTTTTCTTGAGTTTTAAATTGTGTGTATATGTATATTGGTAGTTTAAATGGTTAGCAAAGGTATATTGAGTACAAGGTTATGTATGTGATATGTAAAGGATTTTAGGTTGGTGATGTAAGGAAGTTAATTGGGATTCTGAGTGAATTTTTGGTTGCACATATGTAGTGATATCCAAGAATAGCAATAAGGAAAAGAATGTGCTTAGAGGAGATTTATCCCAATTATGGAACATTGTGAGCTTTAATTGGTTAGTATACCTAAGTTTAATATTTTGTATTTGAAGTGGTATGTGTGCGCTAGTATTGAAAGCATGAAATAGATGTACTGGTATGTATATGTGTACATGTATTCGATAATGTATATGTTGAATGTGTGTTTTCCATGAGTTAAAGTGTGCATGCTATGCCTCATCTTGTTTTTTGTGTTGTGTAAAGTGATATATAAGTTAAAATTGATGATTAGGTAATGTTAGCTTGATATCTAAGGTTACTATGTTAAAATCTTCATTACATCTGCATTTTGTTAAATAAATTACAAAATAAACATGAGTGTGTGAATGTATGTAATAGTTAAATGATATTAGTAAATACATCCAAATCTAAAATGTTAAAGTGTGTGTTATATGCATTTTTAAAGTAAAAAGTGAAGTAGATGTTCATGGGTGTATATGAGATGGATAATTGATGTTTAAAAAAAAACAATGAATGTGTAAGTTAAATCTTAAGGCATAATTAAATTCAAAAGGAAGAGATTATGGGATGCTAACACACATATTGATGTATGTACATGTTAAAGGTCAATATGGTGTGTAATAAACTAGTATATGATCATAGAACCTTAGTAGCTCATAAATGTATAATGATGTAAAATAAAGTGTGAAATGACTATTATGTACATAAGTGAGATGCTTGATGTGTGGTAGTTATGTATGGTTAAATAGTAGTTAATGCCCAAGTAATTAGTGCAATCCAATGAATAAAAGTGAGGTTAGCTTATAGAATGTAATAATGGCATGTAAGTTGTCACAATATGTTATGAAAATAAGCTTGTCTTGTGATTAGAGGCTACGTATGTGTCCATTTATTTATTGGTGTATGTCTATCTATTTAATGTAAATGTTAGTATGTATTTACATAAATAAACACTTAATAGTTGAAATATGAGTTATGTGTGTCTAAATTATATAATAGAATGAAACTGAATGATGATGAGTAGGTATGAGAGCTTGATCAAATGGTAATGAAAAAGAGAAAATGTTGTTATTGACTTGAATCCTAGGTTGAATGATGTTAGGTAAGGGTATGTTAATGCTAAAGTGAACTAACTTGGGACTTTAGGTTAAATTATTGATTACATATTCCTAAAATTGGGTAAAGTTATAGAAAGGAGTAATCCTATATAACATATGAAGATTTGGCCGAATAAATGTGTAGGTGTGATGATGATGAATCATGGATATGCTATTTGAGTTTAAACTTATACATAAGTGCAATGACATTTAAATTCAATATTCATGTACATTATGTAGTTATAGTTAGAGTCAATATGATGTTTAATGTGTGAATGGCATGGAAAAATAATTAAATTCATATGTACAGCTGTAAAATGTTACGCCTTAGTAATAGGAACATAAAAAGGCTTAAATGAACATAATGTGTTTATAACGACTATGTGGTCAAAATTCTCATGACTTAGAGAATGGATCTAAAAAGCCTAAAGAATAAATTATGTTATGTTATGAACATGTTAAGAATGATAAGTCACAAGTACGTGTACCTAAATTAGAGTTAAAATAATTTTGGAACTTGATTTAAGATAATGTAAATAAATAAGATGATGACTATAAAGTATGAAAAGTATAATGGAATGATGGCAAAGAACACTATGTTGATAAGACATGAATAAAAAGTAATATGGAACAAAGAAATTAAATAAATTATTTTCCCTGATGGTCTTTTATTGGCATATTAATTACTAAATCTACTTAAGCTACCTTAAAATGGTGAAACCAAATACAAAGTTGTGATGGTCCATTTTGGTAGACAACCTAAATTGGATATGTTGACCAGTCAACTAGGAAAATTAGCAGCCGTTAAAGTAATATAGGTTAAGGATTTGGGCACAATGGAGCTATAAACCTATGGGTTTAGGTTTTGGGCACTTTAATGCTACGGACTTATAGGTTCAAGTGGGAGATTTGTGAGGTCTATAATTCTCAATATCCAATTTTAGGTAGTTATCTCTTTAGCATAGACAAAATAAGTAAGAATATATGAGTAATAAAGCTTAATAAGAATAAAAAAAAGATAAGGAACATAGTTGGTAATACAATGAAGTTGACAGTTGAACTGTTAAATAATACATATTTTTTTTATCTCAATATATATAATGTGTGTGATAAACTAAAGTAGGATGTTTATGTATGTGTATATAGATTTGGAACTTGATTGATCATGGTGTTGATGTCTGATAAACATATTATGCAGATGTTAGGAGTGCATTCTCAAATGCCTTAATGAGTTAAGCTTGATTAAATTGAGTAAGCATGTTTGAATAGTGATGATATTGCTTAATGTGATAAGATTTCAATTATTCATGTTTTGATTGGTGATAGTGTTGAAATACATAATGAAGTTCTAATGTTTATAGAGGATGACATTAGAAATGTGGAAATTTTTAGGTTAAGTATTTTAAGCGAAGTCCATATATGGGTGAGACAAGTAAGAAACATGTGTGGGTAATAAAGTTTATGATTTATATTATACAATTTGCAATAACATGTTTAGGATATTGAATGTGATACATATGTTACATAAAATGGACATTATATTTATGTAATAGGAAATCTTGTTTATATAATCTTTATGTATAGGTACAAATTGATATAGGGAGATATGCATGTAAATATATTAAAAGGATAATAGTATGCGAGTGTACATAGGTAGTATAGTCATGTTATATGAATTCTTAAGTATGAATTAAGTGATGAATAAAAGTGGTACATGTATGCTTGGTATTAGTTTAAATATCTAGATTATGGTCTTTTAAATGAAATATCAATATGTGTGATGATTTATGTAAAATGTAAAACATCACAAATATTTAATGTATATGTTTCAATCATATAGCATAATAAACTTGGGTATACCATTAAGCAATCTTACTTAATGTGTCTGTGTGTTTTGGAGATGTATAGGTTCTTTTGCTTGGAAGTTGGGATTAAAGATATTAGTTATTCCTTGAAAAGTATGTAAATCAAAGGATGGCTATATATATGAGTATCCTGATGTATTGATATTGATGTCTAAGTACTCCATAATGTTTCAAGTAATTAATAGTAAAGTTTCAATTTTGTTATGTTTTAGTTAATGGTCTACTTTTGATTTTAAGTACAGGTTG
>CANXYI010595359.1:0-12698 GCA_948208565.1 Hura crepitans
GAATTTCTACTTTAATTTGGTATTTTAGGTTTTTATTGCAATTATTGATGATATTTTGTGAAATTTATATGCAATTGCATATTCAAATTGTGATGAAATTTATTAGAATGCTTGTGGCTTAAGCTAAATTTGATTTGGAAATGTTTTGATGTGATTTGGTGAAGTTACTACTAAAAAATATTAATTTTTGCATCAAAATTTGCAAAAAGATAGGCCTGACGGCAGTGACCCCTCTAAGCTAAAATCCAAGCCTTTATAATTTTAAAAAGGTCACAACCGTGACGCATAAAGGGTTCACACCCGTGATTCTCTCTCTTTAGCATATTGAGTTTTATTTTTCTTCCGTGAATTGAAATGATTTTGCAAACCTTTTTCCATCAAACTTCTATAATGATTTTCCACTATATTTGAAACACAAAATGGATGGAATTAGGCATGTTTTGAGTATAATTTTTAGGCTCAATCTTGATTGTATAAAAAGAGAAATTATGTGCTAAATGTGAATTAAATGGACCTTATTTGTCTAATTGAATGTCTTATGTGATTCAATGAATTTATATGTAGTAAAATGATGGAGTATTATGACCTACTATGTCCTATATGATGTATTTTGACAAAAGAAGTGGATTATGTGCTATGTGAACAGTTATGTGGATGAATTAAGTATGTGAGGTATGCAATGTAAAGGCATAAAATGTAACAAAATTATGTTTAATTGGACAAATTGAGATATTTTAATGAGATTGTGAAATAATGTGCTATATGGAATTATCATAGGTATAAAATGTATTACTAAACATTAAATTTGAGATGTAAGATGAAATAAATTACATGACAAACTGGAAATAAATGAACCATGCACATGTATAGTTAGAATATTGATAGCGTTTGGTTAGATTAGCATACCGATAGGGTCCTTTAATAGTACTATGTCTTATATGATATGATGGGTATAGCTACATAAGGTCATTGACCACTGTACATTATATGAGGCTATTCAAAGCATATGTGGCTCTCCAGAGCAATTGTGTTTTGCAGAAATAACTGCTTATTATAAGCTCATACCATATGTGACATTGCAAGTGTAGCCACAAAAGGTCAATGACCACTCATATCATGTGTGATATTATCTAGTCAACATTAGTTGAGTGGTACATTGGGCTAATTTAAAAAAAATAAACTAATCTAAGTGAACTAAAATACTATGAGTCATTGAAATGTGAAAAAATGAGTATGTGAATGTGAGACTTAAATGAGAATTGTATTAACCTAATGTGTGATTATGTGATGTATGTTAATCAATGGCTATAATATGTCTTGAGCATGTGCATGCATAGTGTATATGTGCAACCTATCCTACGGGTTATTATATGAATGAGATCGAAATCATATAGTGTATCTGGTGTCTATGGCACTTAATATGGCACTCTTCCATCTAATAACTTTGGTCAACGGAAGGAGTACCATTATATCTTCACTCAATTTGAGTGTCTTAGTGGTGATAATTAACAACACCAAATCTTGTGCTTAAAAGTTATATAAAAAAGTGAACCAATTGGCTATTTAACCTTCGATTAGGAAAACTTATTAGGAGCGATCCCATTCAGAGGATAATAACCTTAAGAATGTACTATTACATAGCTTCATGTAGCTAACTTAAAATCCCCTTTAGGATTCCATGATAATTTGCATTTCATATGTGATATGAACTTCTATTGTGAAAAGAAATTTTTTAGACAAAGTTAAACTGGTTAGGCCTTTTATACATGGGATGAGCTAGACTAATTTTTGGTTTTAAAATTATCAGAATTCATCTAATAATAGTTGTCAAAATTTTATGTATACTTAGAATAAAGAGTGTTATGTTGATGGTTTGAAATGTTGCATCATTCATGTTTATGTCTTCTATATTAATGCTTAGATGAAGTCTACCTTAGATAGTCAGTAAAACATGTGTGTGGGAATAATAAGGTTGGAAGAAAATTGTATGTTTTTATCTATATTGCACTGCATGCATACATGCATATATACATCATATTTGTATAATAATCATCATGCATCATATATCAACCTTTTGTGGATAACATCCATCAGAGACTAGTTATTAGTTAAAACTAATAGAGATCTCCTTGTGACTCTCCAATTGATAAACCCCCATTCCATCACCAAGAGATCATTTGAATCCTATGCCATAACATGGCTAATGACCAAGATGCCCCTATGTCCCAAAAGGAATTAACTGATGCTTTAGAGCACTTCAGACAAAGAATGCTAGCTATTACCTTAGCCACTTTGTCAAGTAATTCCCTTGATGCCAGAATAAGATACCAAGTTTTATAAGATACCCCTTTACATATGGAGAATTCTTTAAGTCTTTTGCAATTTTTAAGCAAGAGTACTACAAGCCATTAACTGAGTTGTAGCCAATGCAGTACTTAAATCGCATTATCTTAAGAGCCATAAGAAGAAGGAGTGTCTAAGTAAGAAGAAGTCTCATTTTACCAACTTTAGACCTAGCTCCAGTAGCACTCCAATAGTTAGCAATAAAGGTTACCTCAACTTGGTAAAGCCTTTGTCTTGGTATTTTAAAAAGCTGGTATCGAAAGTAAAGCTACAACTACTTGTATTTCAACTATCCAAAAGCCAAAACAAGCTCGAACATCACTTTGATCTCTTCTTCAAATATGACCAACACACAGGGCATTACACTAATATATGTTGAACTCTTCATGTTGCCATTCACAAACTCACTAAGAAAGATTAAACATCATATCTAAGTTGTTTAAATATAAGGAAGTTGCCAACTTAGACCACCACTTTTATGTTATGTTCTTGAAAACATTTTGTACTTATGAAAAAATTTAAAGTCTAGAAACTCTCTTTATCTTTCTAATAAAATGCTTTCACTTTTATTCATTTATATTATGTTTTGTGATGTAATGGAATGCATATTGATAATCATTGCATGAGAGACATTAATCCAATTATGACTTGTTTGTTTAACCCTAGTAATCATAAACATTTTGTATTACATTTACTACAGCTCCGATGAAAGAAGAAAGAGAGAAAAATAATAAAATAAATAAAAGGAGTCTCTTTCATATCTAGCTACTGAAATAAGAGAACTTTTAAAGATAAGATTAAGATAGGCACAGGAGATTTAAAAAAGAGTGACCTATAAGCAAGCTAAGGCCATAGAGGTTCAATTTTTAACCTAATTAACATCTTACCATGCCTAAGCATTTGAAGTAAAACCTAACACCACAAATCTATCTCTTTTTAAATGAAATAAAGCCTAATCATGGAAATCAACCCTCAATCTTCCATTCTCTTCTCCTACAGCTTAAACCTCATAAATCCCCTCTTTAGGTAGTCATAGAAAAACCTAAAGTACCAAAACACTAAAACTATTGCCAAAACCTATGGATCATAGCCCTAACAAGACCTTATAACCAAAAAAACCTTGCGTTAAGTTTATTATTAACCTTATAGTCACACTTAAAAGATATTAAAAGTTGCCTATTATTTAAGTTCTCAACAAAAACAATTAGAATTGCTAATAAAGATCTAAGGTGGTAGTGCCAGCTAGGCCTTTAAAGACACTCATTTCCCACCAATATTAAGCTTAATATCAATTTGACTTATAAAATGCCTCAAATAATTAAAAATTCAAAGGGTAGCCAATAAATCCCTAACAAATAATCCTCTTATATACAAAAAAAACTTTGTTACAATAAAAAGGGATCTATTTCTTTGTACGAAGCCCCTCACTAGAATTCACACAAAAAAAAAACTAAAATCCAACATCAAAAATCTGATAACAACCAACCACTTATAAGTGGAAACATTTAAGTTAAAGTTTAACCTAAGAATTATCCAAGTGGAAACACATGCCAAGAAAAGCCATTCCTACCTACCATTAAGGTTGTTATATTTTTAAGACAGTTAAGAAGGAACACTCATTGAAAAAAAAGAAAGAATAAGAAAGAAAAGAAAAATGATAAAATAACAATAAATAATAACAAAAAAAATGAGCCTTGTTAGGTCAAAATTCCTTTAAAATAGCGTAGGTAAAAGTTAAAGGAATAGAGAGAAAATATTCAACCATGGAAACCCTTGTGGCTGGTTGATAATAGGAGTTCAATCTAATTAAGTCTAAAATTTTTAAATGCCAAATTAAACAAGCCAAGTTTGATTACATTGAATTTTTTTGTAGTAATTATCTTTATACACCCATATTGTCAAATGGCAAGCTACATTAATCAAAATAACAAAAACACTTTTCTCAAATAAAACCCTCCTAGAAAACATAGCCCCATTACTTTGTTACCTAGCCAAGCATGCCAACAAGCCTCATCGAACAAAGTCAACTTGCAATAACCATAAAGGAAACACAATTCTATTCTACAAATAACTAACTTTTAGGCCAATGGAAACACAATTGATCTTTAGAGAGATTGAGCTATGTTAGCAAGATTGCGATCATTTAGAGACAAAGAATCAAGTCATAAGATCTCATCATTTAGGTAAGCAGCCTTATCTTTTAGAAAAAAAATGAGGGGCTCTTAGCTTGATGCTTTATATTACCTAAGCAAAAGTCAACCTACCACTAATGTAAAAACCTCCCTTAAGAGGTGCACTAGGCAAAAGTTAAGGCACAAATTGCTAAGGGTAAAACCTTTGAGGCCTCTAAGAAAAATTAGGTTGAAGAAAAAGATAAAAAAAAGAGAAATAAAGAAATGAAAAGATAATTTGATAATTTAAAGAGAAGTGGGGGCATCACTAGTCAATGAAAAAGTGCTTAGATTAATTCTCAATAGCCATAGATCTTGTAACTCCTCAAAACCAAATTATTATTCTCCCGTAATAAAATAGATACTAGTTTTATAAATTACCAAACCCAACCCTCTAAAGACACTCACTTTCTTTCTCAGTCAAATAAATCAACCTTTACACAATAACCTTTCTAAACTATCTCAATTACACCCATCTACTAGTAAAGCCAATAGCTAGTCTCATACGCAAAACACAAATGACATGCATATATATAAAAGATGTTAGGTGTGTAATAGTTTCATATAACGATAGACATTAAACCATTGCACCCTTACATTAATATCATATTTGCATGATACATTCATATATACATTATGAATAAGAGAAAGTAGGCACATCTAATAAATCTTATGATTATATTAGAAGCAAGCTCTTCATAACCTTGACAATCATATGTGTTTCCATTAAAAGCACACTTTCATAGCCCTAACGCTTTTTACCAACAAGCTTAGTAGGATAAAGACACTAATATCACCAATTGCTAAGAATTCTATGGATCCTCATTATGATAATGGGGGTAACTAATCTATTAACCATGAAACCATCTAGGTTTATAAAGGTATCCCATGTAAATTTAGTTTAGTATGTTAAGCTATTTTGTTGATTGCAAATTATTAAAACTATACAAGCTATCAACTAGCAAATGGATGAAAACTTTAAAGTGTTCTACAACCATAAAAAGGAAAAAAAGAGAATAATAATGATAATGATACATAAGTAGCATTTGCAATAAAGATATGCATGATAAACATAATGAGAAAGTAAAAAAAAAGTTATACTTTGTAGAGTTACGGTAATGCAAATAGAGTTAAAATTGTCCTAGATTATTAAAGCCATAAACTACATGTAAAAATAAGAAAGGTAATCTAGCCTTTACTCTTATTGGCCCTTTCCATTATTTAAGTCATCTGAAGCACCTTTGAGAACTCATTTTCTATTGTTAAAGGCATACTAGCTGACTACTTAAAGGCCTTTAATTATTTCAAGGCCCTTTTTATAAGCGACATTGACTTGGGTATCCTTATGCTGCCATAAATTATCAATAATTGATTAGAATGTGAAATTACAAATCACATGTATGCATTTAAAACCAAATAATTAATTTTCTTACTATAAGTGCATCTATGTAATCTAGGGTACCTATTCTGAAAGCCTCAGTTTATATGTACACACTCTATATTTTGATATTCTAACTTGCAAGAATAAGAAAAGACATCTTTTTTATTTACATGTACATAACAATTGAATGCAGAATGATTATAGGTGATAGAATACCAAATTCACATTAGGAGGCTAAAGAGTGACGAGCAAATTAGGGCTAAAGTTCAAAAGATGAGTAATAATTTTATAGTTGGCATCATAGATGGTCAATATATTACCCAATTAGTTAGAAAGCATCTAATGATGTCATTCTATACTAGGACATTTATGGAGGAAGCATATGAAAAGTCATTTTCTTAAGTCTTCTTACGTCTAATAGGCCCTCTATTAAAGGCAAATAAAATAGGAACAACCTACACAACTAATTCATGCATACAATAAGAAGGAAAAAATATAAAATACCAAAATATAACTACTTATATCTCATATGATAGAATCAAATAAGATGATGAATAATTGATAATAACATTACTAATGAGTTCTTAAATGTTATAAAAATCTCTAATAAATATTACCTGTGCAGGATGCAGCATAGATACAGACATAAAGAAGAAACCAATCAGGTGATGTTCAACCTAAGTAGGATAGTTCTCATCCTCTAATAAAAAGGAAGAAATATCCAGTACATTTAGGCCTTCTTCGAAGGATATCATTATTGACTCTTGTTTCAAAGAGTTTGTGCTTCTAAAAAAACACTCGTTCACCTAAGTACCATTTATACCCTATGTAAGATAGAAGTAGCAAATGATGGCTTTTAGCTCTAAGCTATTTAAGGATGCAAGACTTTGGTTTGAGAGCCCACCACATGACATCAAACTATAACAAATAACAATAATGAAATATTAGAATATCACAATCATGTGAGACTCAATGTAAAAGGCAAGCTTACTAGATTTTTGCTATCTAATGCATTCCTTCTTACCTCGGTGACTATCATCAACTAGCTTACTAGCTTTAAGACCCTAAGAGGCCCAAAATCTTTTTAAAATGCCATCAAAGATAGCCTCAAGGCAGCATTCATCCAACTTGTATTTGCTTTAAAGCACGACTATTTAGCACAATAGGCATTCACCTTTAAAAGCATGACTTCTTTTCTTAATAGCATGACATAACAAGTTTGACTCATCATACTTATCGAGTAAATGGAGCTCTCTAATCATTAATATAACTTCAAAGCTTCTTTTTCACTTTTAAAAGCATGACCATAAAAAGGAAAATCAAGTCGCATATATAATGAGTAAGGGGAGCTCTTAGAATCATCCATATAGCCTCAAAGCTTCTGTATTCTTCTCTTAAAAGCATGACCATAAAAAGCCAACTCAAGTCACACCTATCAAATAAGGAGAGCTCTTAAAATCATCAGTATAGACTTAAGGATTCTCTTTTTTACTCTTATTAGCATAACTACAAAAAGCTAACTCAAGTTGTACCTATCAAGTAAAGAGAGCTCTTAAAATCACCAATGCAGCCTCAAGGCTTCTTTTTGGTTCTTAAAAGCATGACCATAAAAAGCCAACTTAAGTCACACCTACTGAGTAGAGGGAGTTCTCGAAATCACTAATGTAACCTCAAGGCCTTTTTTGCTATTAAAAGCATGACTATAAAAGTCAACTCAAACCATACTTACCGAGTAGATGAAGCTTTTGAAACTAACTCAGAGTATAGGTATATTCCTTTTACCTTTTTGAACTTTGATAATGACATGCCCATAAGTTTACAAGTCACATCAAAGTGGGAGCAACCATAGATACTGCACAAAGGAGCCTATAGTTTAAAGAAAAATTCTTATGATGATACTATTAAAGTTGTGTTTTGTTTACATGAATTCTTAATGGAAATGAGAAAATAAACCATGAAACTTTCCCATCTTGAAGTTTGTTTATATGAGATACAATCTATATGGATAAGTGTTTCATCGAATAGAGTGAACTTTTAAAACCTCAAATTAAAAAAAATATTGAAATATGAGAATAAATGACTTTATTCTGGACTTAAAAGTTTGATCGAATGTAGTCTCATCCGAATGGATGAATTTTCAAATCTCATCAAACCAACTGGAGGCTGATTTTAGTTAGCCTCCAGCCCTTGAAAAGGTAGTTTTCAAGTTTGAGAAGAGGATTCTAGTGATTTCTCACATCCTTGAGCCTTTTACACTTATCTTTCAGAAATTTAGGAGAGAAAAAGAAAGAGCTTGAAAGAAACAAGGCATTTTCCCTCACTTTCCCACCAACCAATCACTATACCTAAGCTTTCAATCTTAGTTTTCATCTAAGAATCTAATAGATTTAGAAGAACTTAGGTATTCTATAAGGATTACTTAGAACTCTAATCTAGGGGTGAGCAAAACCAAATCGAAATTAAAAATTGAATCGAACCAATGGCCATTTTGATCTATTTGGTTTAGTCTATTCGATTCTCGATTTGTTCGATTTGATTTTTTAAAAAAATTCAATTTTTTAATTCGATTTTGGTTTTTGATAGTGAAATCAAATAGATTGAACCGATCAAACAATTAAAATGTCTTCATTTTGGACATTTAAAATTACATCATTTTACACTAAAACGATATCATTTTGACATTTATATGCATAAAAAATAAAATATATAAAAAGCTCAGTTAGTTTGGTAGATTCAATTTGATTTGTTGAAAATTTTGATCGGTTTGGTTAGGTTTCACATCTAATTTGGCCTGTTTGATTATTTTTTACATAAAATTCAGTCTGCTCAATTCGGTTAATTTTCAAATCGAACTGACCGATTACCTACCCTTACTTTAATCTTTCTTTTATCTTCATTTTTGCATATTTAGTGTGACTTTTGCTTTTTCCTCTCTCTTTTTATTTTTGTTTCTTCTTTTTTTTTATCTTTTTGATATTTACCATTTTGTTTGTTTAAGCATCCTTTTCTATTTCTGCTAATAGACTCAAGTAGTTTTAAACCTTAAAGTCTTGAAATAAGGCCTTAATTGAGGTTTTCTACCTAGAAGTACAACCTAGTTTCATCCGAATAGATGGAAAAATCCATCTAAGTGAATATGGGTTTTTCATTCATAAAGTTGACATTTTTATTTGCTTAAAACCCAATTTTCTTTGTTTTGCTTGATGGATGAAACTTATATATAATATAATATTAATTGGATATAAGTATCTTACAAAATAAAGGAATCTTCTTTAAGTCTAAAGAGTTTTTGCCTGGTCATTTTGGGTATGCATTTGATTCATTAACCATTCATTTGGGTGGATGTATATCTTTAAGCCAAAATAAAGTTTTCATTTTTAAGCTTTATCCTTCAATAATTTTATCTTTTCTATTTTTGGGTTCATCAAAAGTCTTCACCTTTTCTTCACTTTTGTTTTCAAAGTGACATGTTACAAGTCCTATTATCCGATCGGATATTTGATTGAATGTTTGTTTTAACAAAACCTTTATTTTGTTCTTCTATTTGTTTAATATTCATGGTGGTTGCTGGAGCTCTGGAGTTAAGATCAGAGGAGGGTTAAGGGTTAATAAATTAACTCCCCTTTTTGCATTTTCCTTCATTTATTATTAAGATTTTCTTATATTGATATAAAGGCTAGATTGATTTATGGGTTTACTAATTTTTAATTTCTACCTTTGATATTTTCTTGCTTTATTCTGTGAATGTTATAATAGGCTGGAAAGAATGGTTTTAAAGTGATCAAAAGAAAATAATCACTTAAAAGTTTTCTAAATAAAAATAAGGACTTAATTAAAATCAAAAGTTTTAAGCACTAAAGTCTCTAACTACCTAAAATCGTTTAAATTTGGTAGAAACGGTGTATTAATAGTAAGAAAGTGTTTTGGAACCAAAGTTCCATAATTCGCTAAAATTAATTTCAAAAGATATCATAATAAATAAATGATTTTTATCCAAATAAAATATTATGGGACTAAAGTCCTCTATTTAATGAATTAGGCCGATAATGTATGTAGTAACACTATTAATATTCATTAAGTATGTATGTTTGTATTATTCCTTTATTATTCAATAATATATAAACTATTAATTATGTACAAAGGTGTTTTATTTTATTTTATTCATAACAATTATTAAAAGGATTCAATAAAAATTAAAACTATCGAGATAAAAACTAACATTATATGGTAGACATGAATAAGAGGAGACTCTCAAACCCTAAATCTCTATTGTTTGACTTCTTCTATTGACCACCTTGGGGGTGACTCATACTCATCATAAGGTAAACCACCTTATAGAGGACTATTGAGCTCTCGTCTCGAGCTAAACTCAAACATGCCTTTTGGGAGGCATGTTTAGGTCCTGCTAGACCACAGTCAAGGTATCTCCATTAGGGCTAAACATAATTTTTCTAGGAACAATAGCAGAAAATGAACTAACCACACATAGATAAATACTATGTTCATGTTCTGATAATAAAATAATGCAAAACCCTAAGCTTATAATGAAATTGAAATCCCAACACATGAAATTGGCATGAAAAAACCTAAATCTATCCCTACCTTGCAAATCTCTATGCCTAGAAATGTGGATAATTAGGTTAAATAAATAAGAAAGGTTAATCGCCATAAGATAAAATTATCTTGATAAGAGAAATCATTTCTTAATGCAATAATAAGAAGCAAACATTCCTCATTATTGGATGAATAAATCATTTCTTAAAGAAAATGATAAAGTTGAAATTTATTCGCTAAAAAATTCTATCTTACAAATAATAAAGCCCAATTAATAAACTTCTTATAATAATTCCAAACTATAAAAGAAAATTAAAAAGCAAAGGGCATGTCTGGAATAACTTAATTAAAACCCTTTTTATAGAACTAAATAATGCATTATAATGTTTGAACCAAAAAAGGCCCTTAATTTTTAAAGCTAATTACCAAAAGGTCCTTATGGTCGTATAAAAGGTCCTTATGGCTGTATAACCCAATCTGTCTGCTAGAGAGTGTGACTTCTAGCAAGTATTATGACCATGATAGTGTCACTCATAGCCATGATCTAATATGTCCATTTAAATTTCATTCACTTCACATACTTGGGTTAATAGCAAAAGTTATTCATCTCCTTTACTTACTCTGATACCCATCCTTTCCTAAAAGAAGATGGCTAATAGAACTTTGGATTTCAACTTTAAACTTCTTGGCTTGTAACTGTAACACCTTTATACCCAATCGATAGCTAGTTCAAATATAGGATGTCACATGTTCACTTTGATCACTATTACTTACTCAACACATGTGTACCTTTTATTCCATTACTTTGTGTAGACATTGGGTTTCTAAGGCTTCCGTGTTCAGATTGCCTAATGATGAAAAAAGGACTGAATTCTGATAAATAAAGATGTTAACGTCAAATTTAAAGATCTCAAAGTTTTTAAAAATCAGGATTAAATTTTTGGTCATAAGTCCTTGCCTGACCTGAAAATCTCGAGGTGCAACTTAAATTATGAGAAAGCCCCCGCGATATGGAGCATTTGAAAAAGGAAAAAAATATTTTAAAATTAAAAAAAATTGCATTTTACAAGCTTTGAGTTGCTGAGAGGCAAAACCGCATCATTTTGACCCTAAAATGGCCATTTCAAACTTTGCTAAAATGGTCGTTAAATAGTTGTTTCATACTTCCTTAAAACAATTGTTTCACCTTTGTAAAACGACGCCATTTTTTCAAAGAGGTAGAATCCGTACAGGACTCCACTTTAGGCGAAATGGTCATTTGGCCCTCTAAAACGACCATTTCACCTTGGGCTAAAAGGTCATTTCATACCTCAATCCTCGTGTATAAAAGGCAAACCCTATGTTAGTCCAAAGGGTTGACTTTTCCTGATAAATAAACTCCTAAAAAAGCAAAAACACCTTTCAAACACTATTTTCTTAATTTTAAAAGATTTTTTCAGAATTTATTTGTCTTTTTTGATATCTTTCTTGAAGGTAATTATACACGATGAGTCAACCAAATCTTCTTCGTCTTTTTATTTTCTTTCTCTTCTCATCCATATACCAGTTAGGTAGTTAATTTTATTTCTTTTATCCATCTACCAGTTAGATATAATAACTTATTAGCTTACTTTATTATTGTTGCTGTATTTATTTAATTATTTATTTCATACATTTTTTTTCATTATTTTGTTCACCCTTTTTGTCCTACCATTCATACTAATATTGTGTTTTATTGTTATGCAAATTATTTGATCTTTTAGAGTTTTAATTGATCTCTTTCTGCCCTTTTATCAAACAACTAGTGTGTAATTCTTTATTACTCTTTTGTTTTAGTTCCTTTTTTATTTATTGTTATTTTATTCTTTTTTCTCTCTATCTTTTGATTATTTTTTTATTATTATTCATTATTTTTATGGCTAGATTGTATTTTAAGCAATTTCAATATAATTTTATTTTTATTCAGTTAGAATGTATTTTAAGTAACTTCCTTATAATTTTTATTTCCTTTTTGGTTAGAATGTATTTTAGGCAATTGTCATGTAATTTATTTCATTCCCAATATTTTCCTATATTTTTTATGAATGTTGTAATAAGTAAAAAATGATTTTTACATGTTATAAAAAATAACCAAATTTTTTGTATCTAATTAATAAGGCATTTTCCTATTAAAATGGGTTTTGATTTTTTCATAATAAATGTAACGACCCAAAAATCCCGACTCTCGTGAATAGTACTTTCCGGGATGAATAGTGCTTCCTGAGATCCGA
>CANXYI010595391.1:0-10516 GCA_948208565.1 Hura crepitans
ATAATCCCATTATCCATAGGTTTTGTGTTCTCACTAACATGGGCATTATAAAAATAATCTTATGTATCTAAAAAGAGTATAAATGGTCTTTTACACACACTACACAATTTTTACCATGTGAATGATGAATGATATTAAGAACGCATTATTTGTATTATGTAAAACCATGCATAGCATGTATAAGTGACATGTAGTATATTATACATCAAGGTGTATATGTGTATGTTAATTTCCTTATGTTAAATTAGGTATGTACATGAGATGAATGATGTTATGTTTATCATAAGTATAAGTAGTTCAATCATGCATAATTGAGAAAATATGTGTATTTATGGCCTTGTGCAAAAGTTATTTCGATTACACCACTAAGCAATTCACTTAATGCATCATTTTAATTTGTGATATGTAACACCCCCTGCCTATTCTCAAAGAAAATAGGCAAAGTGTGCTACTTCCCATGAGGTCACCAATCTTTGGATTTTCCCAGGGACCCTTCATTTAAGTTCTACTTAGGTTTCTCCTATTTAGTATGGTAGTTTTATTTAATGGATCCAGAGATCTATGGTAAACCTCCCAGGCATATGACACTCACATGCTTGATCTTATTGTCAAATATTAGGCTAGGCTGTTATTATAGCTAGGAGCTCATCTCACACAACTATAGGCTATCACACTAGTGAACTAGACATCATATCACTTAACCACCCATAGTAACATGCACGAGTGCCTCTATATACCAAAATGTCATATCTAATAAGATAACATCATATCTAGGCAGCCTTTAGCTATACTACTAGTTGTCCTTATCATACCATTCAAATCTACCACTTGTGCATAGGACACCCGATACGCTGAGTATGCACATAGTAGTGAATTTAACCAAATATACCATGTATCATAAACATAAACACACACATAATCAATTATTGATGCCCTCTACTTGTTATCTTAACATGCTTTCTATTAAGATTTCATGTAATTTCTACTTCCTCTTAAAGCAATGTGTGTAGACTACTTATTATCTGGTTTATATTACATCAACTGGACCACCCTTAACCTAGGTTTTCAATGTTACTTGACATTCATACTAACACACTTCCATACTAGTTACTTTTTCAATACTTAAGTTCTATAATTCATATAGTTTATCCATCTATTCTTATCATTTCCTGATTAATCTATCCGGTTAAGCTTTTTTTATATGATGTATAAGAAGTTACTATCTGTTTTACTTGAATTATGTGATTATTTCTAGGTCTTTCTAGGAAAGCCTTATATTTCAATTACTTTCTATAACTCATTCCTTCATATATGTTTCCATGTTCTATCACCATTCCATTAGTCTTTTACTTGCTTTAAGAATCTTACTAAGATTACATAAGTTTATTCAGTGTCTCTTTATAGCTTATCCCATGTCTTTAATGTATTTGCTTATAGGTTATCTCAATTATGATAATTAAGATCCTAGTTCTTTCATTAATATCATTAAATATGTTCAGGTTCCTTAATTAATCCATTTACACCTATAAGGTCTAAAAAGAACTCCCAACCACTGGATAATGGGAATCAAGTTATGTAGTCGCCCCTATTTTAGGCCTCAATAGCTGCACCTACCTAATTCAAGAATCAGACAAATACCAAGCTATATAGTGGCCCACATTTTAGACCTCGGTGTCTGCACACACCCTTTGCTCAATAGCAGGAATTAGTTCCTAAAAACCTCTTAATATCAAAAAGGCAGATAGTAGGGATCAGTTCGTGGACCTCTCAATATCTGTAAAGGGGATAGCACGGATCAGCCTCGTGGGATCTCCTAATATCCTAATATAAATCATCACAACAATACATCTAGTGGATTGCAAAGACCAGCCCTATGGGACCTCCCAATATCCACAAGTGGGTAGTAGGGATTAGTCCGTAGCCTCCTAATACCCAGAGTGTGTAGGCTTAAATCAATACCCAGTGGCTGCACCCATCATACATAGGCTAAAATCCATTCAGACTCAGCCCCTAGCAGCTGCTAATCCCTAGTTAACTAGTTAACCTATCTAGTGTATACTTAACCAACAACCCACATTCCCTTTTTTATTGCTTTCATAGCCATTATGTTCATTCTTTGGAATATCCATAATAAATCATATTAACCTCATTGATCATCTTGCTTTATTTATCAATTAAGTTCCATCTACTATTTGTCTAGTTTCATCAAGTTACCATATTCTCTGTTCAAATTTTATTACTTTTCTTATCATTATTTGGCTATCTTCTATCTCATCTTATATTTGATTCTAGTTCCTTCCTCCTGCCAAAGTATACTCATTTTACCTTACTTCCATTTCTCTTATCTTACCCTACAATTTTATGTTACCACTTCTTTACATTATATTACGATTGTTTAGTCCCCACATTTAGTATTTTCCCATAATTATTGTTATAATTATAATAATATTTTATTTCCTTTATTGTCTAGTATTTAGCTCAATATACCTTTATGAAATTCTTTATAATAATTGTACTATATGCATATCTCTAGGTATCTGTTAATTAAAATTCCCAATTTATCCTAGGTTCCACAAGGTTACCATTTGTTAGTGTCTAAATTTCTGCCCATTCATTATTTGTATATTAATCATTTATTACCTTATCTTATAATTTATTCCTTTAGTCTTTTTAATAAATTTGTAATTCTATTTCCATTTCTATCCCTTAATCAGACCAACTAATCATCTTTTGTTCTACCCATTTATTTATTTACATTATGTTCAGGTTGAGGAGACACAGTTATTAGCTTATTTCATTTGACTATATTTTTAGACAGTTACGAGTCATCGTCATTTTCCTAGACAGTTATAACTCCTTTTTACGTAAAGATTACTATTCATTCGGTAACTTTTTCTTACCAACCTGCTAGTCAATTTCATTTTTCTTTCACCTCAACCCATTATGCCTTAAAGTATTTTCCATCATCCAACATTACATTTATCCTACTATACTTACCCATCATTTTAAACCCTAAAAATCTTAGGCAATATATCTTAATTAAATTCTTATCCTTTCATCTAAAATTTTTCACTTTACTAATTATATGCCATAATCTTATATGTCCACCTTACATACATCATCCCTATATCCTACCTTATTAATTTTTACCTATAACCATACAATTCCTTACTTATTCCATATCACTCATATGTTATACATCATGTTACCATCCTAACAAACCATGCATTCCTACCATGCATCCATACCCATACCATGGCATACATGACATACACCTAGTTATGCATGTATCACATGCCTACACATCCTTTCCATATCTTAATCACATCTATATCATCATATATCCTTAAATTACACATCCTAGCATGAATTTCACGTTCATATGAACATAAACACCCATACAACTAACACTTCTATACACATACCCAAAGCTTCAATCCTATTTTTTTCCTAACATACAAAGTATGCTTCAATTAAATTCACTTATAGTGGGCTTCCAGTCTAGTCAAAGCCATTGCAGAACCATTAATTCCACCTTCCTCAACCATGTCCACTATTTCTCAAATTGCCATATTAGGGTTCCACCTTTAAAAATTTGTACAAAATTATACACAGCTCCAAATTGAAATATCTCTTCATAGATAACATCTAAACCTCAAATACTCCCTAAGAAAAATGAAAAACCTTGGAAAGAATTGCTTACTCACCAAAAGTGCACTATTTATCAAGTGTTCATATTTCCATTTCTGGGCATCCCTTTCCACTTCTGTTAGTTAGAATAGCTTTAAGGAGTTATGGAGGTCGGGATCTATATAAATTTTATGAGATTTTAAGATTAGAGGAGAGAGAAAGAAGCAAAAATGGGAGGAGCTTCCATGGCTTAAATTGCATTAGCTTTTTGGCTGAAATGGGAGAAGATAAATTCCTTTTATTACACACACATGCACACATGTTCACTTAGGTGCTTTAGCAAGGTGTATGGCCACGATCTCACCACTTGTCAATCGGACAGCCCAAATTAATTCTATTTTATTTTAAACTTTGAAAATTCCTAATAATTTCTCTAGACCTCAAAAAATCATGATTCTAGTTCTAAAAATCCTCGATTATATTCATTAAGGGTCTAAAAATATTTTAGCTCAAGGCTCCTCCGGAAACTAAGGTTACTATTCACCCGCATAATTTTAAAATTCTAAAAAAAATATCAAATGACCTCAGAAGATTAAAATTCTATTTCCAATAGACTCATTGGAATTTTTGAGCTTAAGGGTATGATATTTTTGGGTTCATTCGGGCACTTCCTAGAGCTGTCCTGACACAACCCTAACTAAGGTCACTATTCATTAGTTCTCAGCCCGAAATAATTTATTGGTTCTGCTAAAATTTTTAATTCACTCTTTTTCATCACTTTTTGGTTGGTCAAAGTTTGGTTGACTAAAACCCCTTTCAACTACTAAGTGTCCCTTCAATGCCCTAAACCTCACTGTACCGAGCTCCAGGGTACTTGTCACCAAATGATTTTTCGGGCATTACACGATGTGTAGGTAAGAAGGACAATTAAGCTTAAGCTTTGGGACATCCAAACAAGTAAGAGAAGACCATGTTTTTTTGTTTATTTTGCTATTTATAATTAAATTATGAGATGTATAGACAACAAAGTGCACTCTGACGTTGGATGTAATTAGTCTTTGGCCTAAGCCATAACATGTTGTAATTGTAATTTGTAAATGGTTTTGTAACTGCATTTTAATATGTTTTAAATTGTTGCATGCTTAATCATTGTCTCTTATTGAGGTTGAGACTATATTTATGTTGGTGATTTTTTTGAGTGATTATAAGGATCACAGAGATGTGGAAATGATTGTGAAATATTATAGAAGTATTTTTCTTGATTACAAGTTACTATTCAAAATTTGGGATATTGCTTGATACAGCCATTATTCTATCAAATTTTGGCATGAGAATTCCTAATTTTTGAATATTTAACTTGAACATTGAAGGTTTTTGAAAAATCCATATTTGTATATGTTAATTATGCAGGATAAGATGACTTATATGACATTACATAAGTTTGAAGCTAGATAGCATGTTATGTGCACACTCTTTAGTCGGGTACGATGTCCAATCGACGATCGGATCGAGTAAAGGGTGTCATAATTTATGATATCAGAGCTCTAGTTTACGCATTCCTAAGCAATATAAGAGTGTTAAAGGAGTCAAGTTTATACACAACATAATTTAATGATACCTACTTACAGTTAAAATAAGTCCACCATGGGAAGAAGAGAAAGGATAGGCTTCTATGTCCTTGGGACAAGAGTCTGATAGAGTGGCATATATGTCTAGGAGTGCTACAAGATAGGTATTATTAGTAACCAAGGTCCCACTAGCATTTTTACAAGAGATGTTGCAGCTATTGTAATAAGCAATAATGATTGCTCTACCTCTAGCATAGTAGCAATAGGATATTCTCTTAGCACTCTAAAAGACTTACTCGGAGAGAGTTAAGAGAATAAAAACTAAAGGTTTTAAGGGAAAACATGAAGTGGATCTTGAAATAGTTGAGTATTTGTTAGACTGCATAGAGAAGATAATGAAGCAGATGCATTGCACCCCTATAGAAAAAGTGATCTATGCCACCTCCTTACTTTAAGAAAAAGCCTTAAAATGGTGGGATGATATGATAGAATATAAGGCAAAAGAAGAGCTAACTTAGGACTTTTTTCTAGAAGAGATTCATAATAAATACATATTTGAAGACTATATAGATGATAGAAGGTAACATTTTATAAACCTTAGACTATATTTATCTTGATGATTTTTTAGAGTGATTAGAAGGTTTACAGAGATGTGGAAATGATTGTGAAATATTATAGAAGTATTTTTCTTGATTACAAGTTACTATTCAAATTTTGGGATATTGCTTGATATAGCCATTATGTTGTCAAATTTTGGCATGAGAATTCCTAATTTTTGAATATTTAACTTGAACATTGAAGGTTTTTGAAAAATCCATATTTGTATATGTTAATCATGTAGGATAAGATATCTTATATGACATTATATAAGTTTAAAGCTAGATAGCATGTTATGTGCACACTCTTTAGTCGGGTACGGTGACCAATCGATGATCAGACCTGGCAAAAGGTGTCATATCTTATGATATCAGAGCTCTAGTTTAGGCATTCCTAGGCAATATGCAAGTGTTATAGGAGTCAAGTATATGCATAACATAATTTAATGATGCCTACCTACAGTTAAAATGAGTCCACCATGAGAAGAAGAGAAAGGATAAGCTTCTATGTCTTTAAGACAAGAGTCTAATAGAGTGGCATATATGTCTGGAAGTGCTATAAGATAGGCATTATTAGTAACCAAGGCCCCACTAGCATTTTTATAAGACATGTTACAGCTATTATAATAAGTAATAATGGCTGCTCTACCTGTATCACAATAATAATAGGATGTTCTCTTAACACTCCAAAAGACTTACTCAGAGAGAGTTAAGAGAATAAAAGCTAAAGGTTTTAAGGGAAAACATAAAGTGGATATGAAATAGTTGAGCATTTGTTAGACTGCACAGAGACAATAATGAAGTAGATGCATTGTATCCATACAGAAAAAGTGATTTATGCCACCTCTTTACTTCAAGAAGAAGCCTTGAAATGGTGGGATGATATGATAAAATATAAGGCAGAAGAGGAGCTAACTTAGGAATTTTTTTAGAAGAGATTCATAATAAATACATATTTGAAGACTATATAGATGATAGAAGGTAACATTTTATAGACCTTAGACAGGAGTAGAAGTCTATAGGGGAGACTATATTTATGTTGATGATTTTTTGGAGTGATTAGAAGGATCACAGAGATGCGGAATGATTGTGAAATATTATAGAAGTATTTTTCTTGATTACAAGTTACTATTCAAAATTTGGGATATTGCTTGATACAACCATTATGTTGTCAAATTTTGGCATGAGAATTCCTAATTTTTAAATATTTAACTTGAACATTAAAGGTTTTTGAAAAATCCATATTTTTATATGTTAATCATACAGGATAAGATGTCTTATATGACATCACATAAGTTTGAGGCTAGATAGCATGTTATGTGCACACTTTTTAGTTGGATACGGTGACCAATCGACGATCGGGCCGGGTAAAGGGTGTCACATCTTATGATATTTGAGCTCTAATTTAGGCATTTCTAGGCAATATAAAAGTGTTATAAGAGTCAAGTTTATACATAACATAATTTAATGATACCTACCTATAGTTAAGATGAGTCCACCATGAGAAAAAGAGAAAGGATAGGCTTTTATGTCTTTAGGATAAGAGTTTGATAGAGTGGCATATATGTCTGGGAGTGCTGTAAGATAGGCATTATTAGTAACTAAGGTCCCACTAGCATTTTCACAAGAGATGTTGCAGCTATTGTGATAAGCAATAATGACTGCTCTACCTCTAGCACAATAGCAATAGGATGTTCTCTTAGCACTCCAAAAGAGTTACATGAAGAGAGTTAAAAGAATAAAAGCTAAAGGTTTTAAGGGAAAATATGAAGTGGATCCTGAAACAGTTGATTATTTGTTAGACTGCATAGAGAAGATAATGAAGCAGATACATTATACCCTTATAGAAAAAATGTTCTATGCCACCTCCTTACTTCAGAAGAATCCTTGAAATGGTGGGATGATATGATAGAATATAAGGCAGAAAAGGAACTAACTTGGGACTTTTTTTCTAAAAGAGATTCACAATAAATACATATCTGAGAACTATATAGATGATAGAAGGTAACATTTTATGGACCTTAGGCAGGAGTAGAAGTCTATAGGGAAGAATATATTTATGTTGATGATTTTTTTGAGTGATTAGAAGGATCACAGATATATGGAAATAATTATGAAATATTATAGAAGTATTTTTCATGGTTATAAGTTACTACTCAAAATTTGGGAAATTGCTTGATATAGCTATTATACTATCAAATTTTGGCATGAGAATTTCTAATTTTTGAATATTTAACTTAAACGTTGAAGGTTTTTGAAAAATCCATATTTTGTATATGTTAATCATGTAGGATAAGATGTCTTATATGACATTACATAAGTTTGAGGCTGGATAGCATGTTATGTGCACACTCTTTAATCAGGTACGATGAGCAATCGACGATCAGTTCGGGTAAAGGGTGTCACATCTTATGATATTAGAGCTCTAGTTTAGGCATTCCTAGGCAATATAAGAGTGTGATAGGAGTCAAGTTTATACATAACATAATTTAATGATACCTACCTATAGTTAAGATGAGTCTACCATGAGAAGAAGAGAAATGATAGGCTTCTATGTCTATGAGACAAGAGTCTAATAGAGTGGCATATATGTCTGGGAGTGCTGTAAGATAGGCATTATTAGTAACCGAGGCCCCACTAGCATTTTTACAAGAGATGTTGTAGCTATTGTAATAAGCAATAACGACTGATCTACCTCTAGCACAATAGCAATAGGATGTTCTCTTAGCACTCCAAAAGACTAACTCGAAGAGAGTTAAGAGAATAAAAGCTAAAGGTTTTAAGGGAAAACAAGAAGTGGATCTTGAAATAGTTGAGTATTTGTTAGACTGCACAAAGAAGATAATGAAGCAGATGCATTATACCCCTATAGAAAAAGTGATCTATGCCATCTCCTTACTTCAAGAAGAAGCCTTAGAATGGTGGGATGATATGATAGAATATAAGATAGAAGAGGAGCTAACCTGGGACTTTTTTCAAGAAGAGATTCACAATAAATACATATCTGAAGACTATATAGATGATAGAAGGTAACATTTTATAGACTTTAGATAGGAGCAGAAGTCCATAAGGGAGACTATATTTATGTTGATGAATTTTTAGAGTGATTAAAAGGATCATAGAGATGTGGAAATGATTGTGAAATATTATAGAAGTATTTTTCTTGATTACAAGTTACTATTCAAAATTTGGGATTTTGCTTGGTACAGCCATTATGCTGTCAAAATTTGGCATGAGAATTCCTAATTTTTGAATATTTAACTTAAACATTGAAGGTTTTTGAAAAATCAATATTTGTATATGTTAATCATGCAGGATAAGATGTCTTATATGACATTACATAAGTTTGAGGCTAGATAACATATTATAGGGACACTCTTTAGTTGGGTGCAGTGACCAATCGATGATCGGACTGGGTAAAGGGTGTCACATCTTATGATATCAGAGCTCCAGTTTACGCATTCCTAGGCAATATAAGAGTATTATAGGAGTCAAATTTATACATAACATAATTTAATGATACCTACCTATAGTTAAGATGAGTCCACCATGAGAAGAAGAGAAAGGTTAGGCTTCTATGTCCTTGGGACAAGAGTCTGATAGAATGGCTTATATGTCTGGGAGTGCTATAAGATAGGCATTATTAGTAACCAATGCCCCATTAACAGTTTTACAAGAGATGTTACAGCTATTGTAATAAGCAATAACGATTGCTCTACCTCTAGTACAATAGCAATAGGATGTTCTCTTAGCACTCTAAAAGACTTACTCGGAGAGAGCTAAGAGAATAAAAGCTAAAGGTTTTAAAGGAAAACATGAAGTGGATCCTGAAATAGTTGAGTATTTATTAGACTGCACAGAGAAGATAATGAAGCAGATGCATTGTACCCCTATAGAAAAAGTGATCTATGCCACTTCCTTACTTCAAGAAGAAGCCTTGGAATAGTGGGATGATATGATAGAATATAAGGAAGAAAAGGAGCTAACTTGGTACTTTTTTCTAGAAGTGATTCATAATGAATACATATCTGAAGATTATATAGATGATAGAAGGTAATATTTTATAGACCTTAGATAGGAGTAGAAGTCTATAGGGGAGACTATATTTATGTTGATGATTTTTTGGAGTGATTAAAAGGATCACAGAGATGTGGAAATGATTATGAAATATTATAGAAGTATTTTTCTTGATTATAAGTTACTATTCAAAATTTGGGATTTTGCTTGATACAGCCATTATGCTGTCAAATTTTGGCATGAGAATTCCTAATTTTTGAATATTTAACTTGAACATTGAAGGTTTTTGAAAAATCAATATTTGTATATGTTAATCATGTAGGATAAGATGTCTTATATGACATTACATAAGTTTGAGGTTGGATAACATATTATGTGCACACTCTTTAGTTGGGTGCAGTGACCAATCGACGATCGGACTTGGCAAAGGGTGTCACATCTTATGATATCAAAGCTCTAGTTTAGGCATTCCTAGGCAGTATAAGAGTGTTATAGAAGTCAAGTTTATATATAACATAATTTAATGATACCTACCTACAGTTAAGATGAGTCCACCATGAGAAGAAGAGAAAGGTTAGGCTTCTATATCCTTAGGACAAGAGTCTAATAGAGTGGCATATATGTCTGGGAGTGCTGTAAGATAGGCATTATTAGTAACCGAGGCCCCACTAGCATTTTTACAAGAGATGTTGTAGCTATTGTAAT
>CANXYI010595466.1:0-11578 GCA_948208565.1 Hura crepitans
TCACATAATTATACTTAATTCATCAGCTAATTATTCATAACGTAAATTAATCACATAATTTATCTAATTGAAGAACCAACTTAACACTTCCATTTGGCCTTTAAACACTCTTTCTTTTACTTCTTTTCTTCCTTCAAAACCTTTCTCTTCCTATGAAATTTTTGAAGGATTAAGATACTAGGTGATGAAAACAACCTTTCTTATATGATATTTGATGTTTATTTGGTAATACGTGAGAAATATTGAGAGAGAATGGACACGTTTTAGCCATGGGAGGGAGAGGAAAGGGAAGAGTTACCTAAAACTAAATGAATTTAATTTTATTATTCAAGTATTTATAGGTGGAATGAATGGTTAGGATTAAAAAGGAGATTTTACATATGGATGGTGGGATTTATTCCATGTGTAGTTCTTCTTAAGATATCATTCAATCATATTCTACCTCAATTATTCCTCCCTTACACTTGGATGGCCAAGATCTTTCATGCTACTTTTTGATTCAATACCCCATTTTGCTCCCTACACCATAATTTCCATAATTATACATTTAATTGAATTTATTTCTCCATTTGTTTTAATAGTTCACATGTCGTAAAAATTCGAGTAACATGATTTTTATATTCCTCATATTATTTTAGTATCGAGATATGCCAATTTTAGATTTTTCTGGGCACATTTCTGAATTTTTCTATTCAGCCCTTAATGATTTACTATTCATCGTAGACCTAATAAAGATCTTATTTTTTATTTTTAACCTCTTATATGACCTCAAATACTCCTCAAATTACACCATAATTCATCAAATAATTAATACTATCTTTTGGTATGTTTAACTCAAATTGTGCTCGAGACACACTATTCGTGGCCTAGTGTCACAATTCACCGTGGCCATTTCTTGAACCTCATTATTTTTACATCTCACATACCACATTTATGTTTCTCATCCTTTTTCACTTGTTTCACTCATCTTTAGGCCTTCAATTACTCATTTCTAATTTTGTCCTTGGTCATTTTGAGTATTTACCATTTTATTCTTTGGTCCTTTTTTGTTCCATTGTTCGCATTAATCGACTCTACTCAATATGTACAACCATGTTATTCCCCACTTTTTTTCTAATTCCAATTCTATCTTTAGAAAAAATTGAACTGAAAATTCGAGTGTGATAGAATGAGAAAGCAACTTATTTGTTATTTCTATAAAAGAAGAATGAGGAAACAGGTCAAACGGCCATCTCTAAAAAAGAGAATGAAAAAAAAACGTCAAAATCGTTCTCCATAAAAGAGAAGAACAAGAGAGTAAGCCAAAAAGTGAATCCTAGAATAGAAGAATATTTAATACATTCTCGCTAAAAGAGGAGAACAAGAGGAATGTTACATCCGTTCTCCCTATAAGAAGAGAATGAGAAAGTAACTTATTCATTATTTATATAAGAGAAGCACAAGGAAGCATGCTAAATAGCCAATCTCTAAAAAGAGAATGAGAAAAGCAGCAAAACCATTCTCCATATAAGAGAAGAATAGGATAATAGGCCAAAAGGCTAATCCCAAAATGGAAGAATGTTAAATACATTCTCTTTAAAAGAGGAGAACAAAAAGGATATTAAATCGTTCTCCCTAAAATAGAAGAATAAGAATAATGTTACATCCATTCTTCTTATGAGAGAAGAATGAGAAGAACACGCATTCGTTCTTTCTATAAAAGAAAAATGAGAGAGCAAACCAAACAACCATTTCTAAAAAGAGAACAAGAAAAGCATCAAAATCGTTCTCGATAAAAGAGAAGAACGGGAGAGTAGGCTAAAAGGTCAATATCAAAATAGAGGAATATTAAATACATTCTCCCTAAAAAAGGAGAATGAGAGGAATGTTACATCCATTCTTCTTATAAAAGGAGAATAAGAAAGCAACTTATTCATTATTTCTATAAGAGAAGAACAAGAAAGCAAGTTAAACGACCATCTCTAAAAAAGAGAATAAGAAAAGTGTCAAAACCATTCTCCATAAAAGAGAAGAACAAAGAGAAAGCCAAAAGGCCAATCCCAAAATAAAAGAATATTAAATACGTTCTCCATAAAAAAGGAGAACAAAAGGAATGTTACATCCGTTCTCCTTATAAGAGTATAATAGAAAGCAACTTATTTGATATTTCTATAAGAGAAGAACGAGGAAGTCAGCTGAACAGCCATAACTAAAAAGGGGAACGAGAAAAGCATCAAAAGTATTCTCTTTGAAAGATAAAAAGGAAAGAGTAGATTGAAAGGCCAAACCAAAAAGAGAAGAAAATTAAATACATTCTTCCTAAAAAAGGAGAACAAGAAAAATGTTAAATCTTTCTCCCTAAAGGAGGAGAATAAGAAGAATGTCATATCCATTCTCTTTAGAGGACGAGAATGAGAAGAATGTTGGGTCCATTCTTCTTAAAGTAAAAAATAAGAAGAACATCAATAAAAAAAACCTTAAATCCTTTCTCCCAAATGAGAGAATAATAAAGCAGGCTGAATGGCCAATCCTAAAAATGAAGAGCATCAATAACAAGAACATTAGATTTATTCCCCTTAAAAGAGAAAATAATGAGAGAATAAGCTAAACAGCCATTCTAAAAAGTGAAGATCATCAATAAGAAAAATGTTAGATCTATTCTCTTTAAAAGAGAGAAGAATATGAAGTACACTACATTCATTCCTAGAAGAGAGGTATGTTATATTAGTTCTCCTTAAACGAGAAGAACATTACATTCGTTCTCCCAAAAAGGAGAATGAGAAGAATGTTAAATCCATTCTCTTTGAAAAAAGAGAATGAGAAGAATGTAATGAACATTCTCTATAGAAAGAGTGAGAAGAATGTTAGATTCATTTTCCTAAGAAAGGAGAATGAGAAGTTCTCCCCAAAAAATAGAATGAAAATAACATTATATTCAAATAAGAAAAATGTTACATCTATTCTCCATAAAAGAGGAACAAATTATCCTTTCTCCCTAAAAAAGGAGAATAAGAATAATAACTTACCTATTCTCCCTAAACAATAATTCTTTTAAAAGCAAATGTTAAAAAGTATGAGATAGTTGTTCTTCTCTAAAGAGAAAAATGAATAGAAATGCATATATATTCTTCATAAAATAGAAGAATAAGGAAAGGTTCATATTTATTGTTAAAAAAAAGTGAACATTAAAATTATTCATTCTTCCTAAAAGAAAAGTAGAGGAACCCGAATAGTTACTCATGAAAGGGAAAGATAAGTAGAACGGCATATCCATTCTTATGAAGGAAAAGAATGAGAAAAAATCGTCAAATATATTCTTTCTAATGAAGAAAAGTAAATATTCATTCGAACGACCAGCAACAAGTAAGCAAACATAAGGAAAATTATGATATGTATTCAAAGAAATGCTAAAAATAAGAACATTTCTCCTAGAACTAAAAAAGTTATCAACCCAAAGAGGCCATTGTTTGGCAAATAATTTATCTACTTACTTGGTAGAATGAGAAGAAGATCGTAGGAATGCAAGCAAAAATGAGGTATCAAAAATCCAGAAGCAAATGAGTTTTTATAAGCCAAATTGCATTATAACGGTCAAAGGGTAGCCGAAATGTCATCTCAGTAACACAAATGACAACCGTAAGTAATAAATGAGTTAGAAATTCTCATATTGAGAGCCGATTTTCTATCTGACTAGCAGAGGAGCAAATGATAATACATAAATTAAAATCCTCTTCATAATTGAATTTCTAATCAAATAAGAAATAAAATATCAAAGTAATACACACCTCATTGGATAAAGGAATTAATATCCTAAATAGACAAAGAAGATAAATCCTACAAGGAGTAGAATACTTGCCATAACAGTTGGAATATGGACTTAAAAGGTAAAATCCCACAAAATCATATGCGCAATCAATTCTCTAAATTTGAAGACTCTAATTGTGGTGTTTACCTAACTAATATGAATATCGAAGTGCTAATTTCAAGAAAATCGGAACTAATTCTCTTTTATTTTATAAAAAATTTACAATTGATTTACATTCATCAAAAGGTTGTCTTCAAAATTTACTTAATTTGACAATTGTTAATTATATTATCTTTGAAACATTTTATTGAAGATCGAAAAAATATTTATTTTTATAAATAGATCGAACAAAATCACGAAAATTTATTTTCGAAACAGATTCAACAAAACCATAAAAACTGTTTTTATATCTCACGAAAATTGAAAAAAAAGAAGGAACGAAGGACATCTATTTGATAGCTATGTTTTCCGACGAACGGAGATGGTGGCGACCCGCTAACGTCTGTCAGAGAGGATGATGGCGACTGGCGGCTAAAAACGGGGTTCGGGCTCCGGAATTCCCAGAGAGAATGGTACTCCCGCAATCTTTACCATTGATATAAAAGTACAAAATCCTATCCATTCATTTTTAACCTGTAACCTCTCAGAATTTTTAAAATTAAAAATAATGTGGGACCCATGTTTCAGATGGCGCATCTTTTCTTCTGTCCTTTTTTTTTATTTAAGCTAGCCACGTGAGTTCATTTTCAGCACCCTCGTTTCGTTTTTTTTTTCCTGGTCACACCTCACTCATTTAATATTATTATTATTATTATTATTGTGAGAAAAGGGATTTCGTAGAAGATAAATATCAATGGAGTTTGTAGAAACGTTCAAAATCAAAATTACCAAAAAAAAAATTTATTTCGCATTTTCTTTTTTTATTTTTCATTTTACTATTCTCATTTTCGTTATAAATTTTATCAGCTTTTGAGTATACATATCACATTCACATGTATATAAATTAGGCAAATTTTATTTTTTCATCCTTATTTTTAAAAAAAAGTGAAAATTTAACATAATAAGTGTTATAAAGTATATATAGATGATGAAAAATTCTAAATATCAAGCATATTTTGAATTAAGTATATGCATACTTATATTGAATGAAAATTAATTAAAATAAGTATATAGAGTATAATTTATCGGATTTATATAAATATTCTCAATTTATGAGTTGATTTTTTTGAAAAAAAATAAATATAAGAAGTTCCATGTCAATGTTTAAAATGAAGTAAGGATCTGGAAAAAAAAAAGTCGAGGAGTTGATTTTTTTGAAAAATAAAAAATCTGTAAACATTTATTCTTATTTATTCTGAAAAATTACTCATAAATTTTAAGTAGCAAATTATGACTCTGTAATTAGTGCATTTAATCTTTTATTATATTAATTATTCGTAATTAGAATATTTAGTCTTTTATTGCCATTGTTTCAACTAATTTGATTATATATATAATTTTGTTGGTTAATGATTCAATTAATTTATATATTTCTAATTGCACTTTAATAAGATTATAAAGTGTATACATTTTTAATAGACGGTAATTAATTGCTACTGTTAATATTTATAAGAATTAATGGTTACTTACTTACTTTGTAATTAATTATTTAATTAATTATGAGATAGAATAAATATTTTTCAATTTAAATTTAAATTTTTAAAAATTCAATAAAGTTATATTGAACATTGTACATTGATAAATAGCTAAAATGATAATTTTTTTGAACATTTTGAAAACACTTAGTTTGGACAAATAACATTACCCTTTTTAAATGTATAAAAAATTTAATATTAAAAATATTCAACAATAAAAAGGAATATTAAACATTAATTCTAATTTTCAAAATTAACGTTATTTTGCTGCAAGTATATATATTCGATTAAAAAATAATATTTATTCAATTTTAAAGCTTTATATTAATATTTATATTTATGTAAAAGATATAATAATATAATTTTTGATATTCATGAAAAATTTGTGTGCCTTTGATTTGTAGTGGGGTATTTGATTTTTCGAAAAGTATAAAAAAAATTGTAAAAAGTTTAGATAGGAAGATTTCTTGACGAAATTCTCCAATGCTTAAGAATTTCAAAATTGTATTGAAAAATTCCACTTAGTGAATTCTTAAATATAATATTATATTATATTATTATTTAAATTGAATTGTAACTCAAAATGCATTATTATTTCAACTATGAGAAAATAAGTAAATAAAAGAAATAAGTGAAAAAGAAGTTAAGTGCACATAAAAAAATGTAAATTTATTTTTTTAAAAAATACAAATATTAGTAAGATGCCGAGAGGAAAAATATCTAGTCATTCCATCTCAGCTCAATAAAAAAAAAAAAGCTTAAAATAGGCCCACTTAACAATGCTTTTGTCGATTAGCGTTTAAGATTGAGGGAAAAATTTTAGGATATTTTCTATAGATTCGGTCATTTTATGATGGGATAACTTGTGACATATAATTCTTTCGAGATAATCGGGATCTCGCTTTGTTTTTTATTGGAGCGTGATTTCAAAGCTCAGGCCACCAAATAGGCTTTAGTCCCACTTAGTTTACAACGTGGCACATATTATCCCTACATGAAATGGCTTGGGCTCCGATTCTCTCGAAAGGATCATGTCTAATAGTCAAGATTTATTGAAAAAATAAATAGAAAATAATAAAAAATTATAGCCCTTGAATAGAGTGAAGCACTATCATTTTGGAAGGACCGAAGATAGCTGCTAATTTTATTTATTTAGTTATTTTTAATTTTCTTTTTTTTTATGAAAAAATTAGTTTTAAAAGATTGGCTGCTAATGCTATGGAATGCAGCTTCTTCCAATGGCAACAATTTTTTTTTTTTTATTTTGTATAATTAAACATACTTGCAATGATTATAATAAATGGAATAGAGTCGTATCAAATTTAATTAAATTTGTTGTACAATGAGGAAAATTTTCATTAAACTTATAAACTAGCAATTGCAAGAAATATAAGGAAGTCAGAACGTAAATGGTTTGGTAAAGCTGAATTCCGGTAAAAGAATTGGAAGGATAGCATTAGAAGTGATGGAAAAGACTGAAAATCTAAGTCGGGAAATTCACAGCTGGATTGGATTAGATTGCGTAAAGACCTTTGGATATCAAGATATAGTAATGTGATTTAGTTCACCACCGTTAACTCCTTTATACAATCAAAACTTTCTACTTTATATTAAGGAGTAGTCAAATCTAGTCCTAAAATAAAAAAAAAAAAAAATTTAAAAGTTGGGATGGTTAGTTCATCATATCAATTTAATTCAACGTAATTAATAAATTAAATTCATTAAAGCTAAAATTATTTCAACACATTCAAGCTAAAATCAAGCCAATTAAAATTTAAGTAATTTGATAATTTCATTCATAAATATATATTAATATAAAAAATGTATGTGTGTATATTAATATCATCAACAACAATAATAATGAAGTTGTTAAGAAATAGTTATGCTGTGAATTATAATGCTCACGTGTTGGTCTAAGACTCTAAATATAACCAAAAGCATACGGAAGCTATGGGCGCACAAATGAAAACTGAGGCAGTGAATGAAGTTGCTGTAATTGTTGATATTATATACAACTCAAGTAAAAATGCATTTAGATCATGTTTTGGCATCTAATTTTACCAATTTTTATAATATCTTTTGAATACCCATATTATATATTACGTTCAATAGTATGTAATAATGAATACCAAAAATTGGAAATAAAATTTGACCATCATTGTAAGTTCAAAACGACATGTTTGAATCGTTTAGGAGAATCTCCTAAAGCCTGCGACCAGACGTGACATTTGTCAACCTTCCTCTTCATTGGGACCCCAAAATTCTCTCTTTTTCTTTCTAATTAATTTTTCTCCATCAATTATTTCCTATTTTTTATTTTTGCGTGATCCCCAAAATGATGGTGACAATTTATTTATTTATTTTTTTTAATCGTCCAAACTTCACCACACATCCACATTTCACCGCTCCCATCCTTTTTATCCATGTTAAGGTCTCCGTTACCCTATCCGCAGCCACGAAAATTGCAATTCTAGCTTCGGCAATTGAAAAAAAAAAGTGAAGCTTTTTGAATAACGATATTCACATTTATTTTTAAAATTACAAGCTGCGATTATGCAGAGTTCATATTAATTAACTGCATTGTACTTGTTAATCTGCACTTTATTGAATAGTAATATTGGATATTGTTGAACATTTTATCCATTACATATAAATAAATTGTGCTATTTATAAAGGTATGTGTAGTTTTTATCTCTTAAATTATCTATTGAGATGAATTAGGAATAAATTTATTTTCTTAAATATTTCTATATTAAGTCGCCTATAGATATTCAATTCTGCAAATTTCACACTTCAAATTTTCCGCATATGTTTAGCTTTGGACGTAAGGAGAGTGTGTGGCCCTGAGCATGATAGGATATATTGAGTATCTCACATTGTTAATTATAAAATATAGTTGTACTACTTATAATGGTATATGCAACTCTTTTTAGTCACGAATTTATTTTCTTAATATAGCATTAGAGCTGGTTTGCAATGTTAGAGCCAGGTTACAATTTAGTTCTAAGCATGAGGGGTGTGTCGTGCTTAATTCATCTCAAAAACTCTCTCAAGAAGAGATCATTACATATGTCATTATAAAGAATAGTATGTTGAAAGTAATTTATAATTCAAATTCTAAAATATGAAAAAAAAAGGACAGTGGCAAAAAAATCCCATTATACCAGGATACGGTGGAATAGAAACTTAATGGGTTTGCCTTCATTTTTAGATTCATGCAATGGGCTATTCTGAAGATAAATCCTGAATGCGGACAGGATATCTTATTCTGAGGATAATCTAAGATTCTCATCTTATTTTGTTAACAGATTAAAACAAGGAATACGTTCGCAATTGTTTGATTCAGGAGGACATGGATTAATTTTTCCTGAATTAACAAAACATTGGTATAGATTTCAACATAGCAAAAGATTTGAGATTATGTGAAGCTAAGTATATACATCATGTAACAGAAATTTAATAATTATGATTGGAAATTATCGTCAAGTGAGTTCTGAATGAATTGTAAAGGTAATTGTTTGAGTAAAGTGAGGGGACAAGAAATCCAAGTGGGGATGGAGGACGGTGGGGAAACTGGCACCTTGGTTTCTATTTTGTTAAGCAAACAATCTGCTTTTATAGAAATAGAACGTAGATTCAACAACCGAACACAGATGTGAAGGACCCAAAAAAGGAAAACGAAACAATAACAAGGAAATTAGGGCTTGCCATCCCATAATTTTGTAAAATATATTCAAGAAATACATTTGATAATAGAAAACCATCAAACTACGTCATATTTTATTATTTAGAGATTTTAAATTTGAATTATAAACATAGATAATTGTTATTTACTTATATTGGCTTATAAAGAAAATTGGATATGTAAAGGTGCTTTAAATACATTTAATTTCGGGTTAATTACAATGTTTTATTATGATAAATTGAAAGGTGATTAATTACCAAAACTTTTGCGACCTTTCTCAGTGGTCCTCACATGCATTCGCTAGAGAAAAGCTGAGGCCATAATTCTGGCGGGATAAAAACAACATACTCACCGAATCCTTTAAAACTAATCAAAAAAGCAATTAATACACTGCAATTGATTTTTATTGTTACGGTGTCCACATGTGACGCAATCTTTGGCTGGGACCTGCAGTAATCTGACCGAACGGAACACAGCACACTGCCTGGGGAAAGAACCGTACAGGCTTGCTTACCGCATGCTGTTTATTTCTGACGTGGCAGAGGAGGTTTATCTCAACTTTCAAAAGCGGAGGGCTCTTGTAGTTCCCCCACTATATTTTACGCTTTTAAATTATTAAATTACCTATACTCAAAAAATAATAATTTTTAATTTATTTAATGACTAAAAAATAAATAATATTAAAGACGTGGGAGTAACTTAAAATTAGCTTCTAAATGGATAAAATTTTAGATATATTATAGCGTGTAATTGTATTTTATAATTTAAGAGTTAAAATCACCTTACATGTAATGAATTTAAACAGTAAATGCTATTATATGTGTTCGATGAACAGTAAATTAAATCCGTAAATTTGAAATTTTAACTTAATTTATATTGTAGAACGTCTAAAATTACTGAGTAAAATGATGAATCGGCAATAAGCATATAATTAAAAGAAACCCATAAGCACATAGTCAAAGTTTCTGTCACAGGTTGGCTCAAACAATTAATTAAAATGAATTTGGAATAAAGTGTAGATGCATGGGGGTTTTCATTAGCCCAAGAAGGACGCAGTCACGCTTTATAGAGAGGAGTGAAAAAAACAAAGAATTCCAAGTTTTTTGAGGCCAAGAAGAAAAGAGGAGGAGAGGTCTTGCATCGCATGGTCCCCCAAATAAAAATTTAAAAGGTTTGAGATATGGGAAATTGGTTCTGAATTCTGACATCATCCTCACGCTTGAAAGTTACATAACACCCGTATATGGCAACTTTGGGAAACTAAACAAATGATCAAACTATGCCTTTTCAGCTATGCATTTTCATCTTCTAACATGTCATCATTGCCACATGGCATGCATTTCTCTCTTTTTTATATGAAAAATAAAGGTTAAAAGAAAAGGAGCTTGCATGCGAATAGATCAGATAGGCAAGCAGAGCAAAGCAAAGCATATGCAGATCGACGCTCTTAGTTACAAGATTATATAGAAAGAAAGGGAACGTAGGGATGATGTAAGAAAGCAAAGTGGAAAATACGTAGGTAGGCAGGATTTTAATACTGTAGTTATTTCGTACTGTCTTGTTAATGTACAGATGATGTCATGTTAACCTATTAATTCTTAAGTTTTACTTACCGTTGCTTGTTCAATAAGTACTGTCAGAAGTCAGTAATATCAGAGGACAGAAACAGAGTGAGAGAGAAGAGAGGGTTATTCTAAGAGTAGAGAACAAGGCAAAACATAACAGAAAGAAAGAACAGAACACCCTCTTTCACTCTCAGCTTTACTACAGGTGTAGGTCGTGTCATCTTCTACCATTGTAAGGTATCTTCTTCTCTATTCTCACCATCAGACACCATCCACGTGCATCTTTACTTCTCTTTCTCTCATCTCTCTTCCTTAATGTTTCTTTCTGTTAGTCAACCCCTCGTTTTCTCCAATGATTTTTTTTCCTTCAGACAATCTCGAGTGCCTCAATTTTCTCTCATTCGAAATTTGTCGTCCATCATTTTAACTCACTTTCTCATAGCCTAGCTTGGGCTAGTTTCTAGTTTCGAAAGGTGACTCCTTGCATTTCTTTTTCTTTTTTAATTTCGGTGTTGGGAACCTCGGGGGCTCATCATTTCTAACGAAGTCTACATGGGTTATTATTCACGTGGACCTGGTATCTTGGGCCATCATTTTATGAATAATTGAGACATCTCCTGGAGGCCGATAACGGAGCTAAACTAGATAGGTGCCACCGATGGATTTGGTGATAAAGAATCGTATATAGACAGAAAAACTAAACCCCTTACTGGGCCCTTTTTACATCACAGAAACCCAAACTAATGGTCCGTTTGGGGAAAAATGAATCAACATACCCATTAATTGGGCCTGAAATGCTCACGGTTGCAACACTGTCGAATCCGGCAGTCCAACAAGTTGGGAAAATTTTGACAAAAATCTTGTTACAATTCATGCGCCAGCTATTTTCCAATGAAATTTCACATCCACG
>CANXYI010595486.1:0-10119 GCA_948208565.1 Hura crepitans
TATGACATGAGATGGTATGTCGCCTATAATGGCAAGTGAATTAGCATGAAGTGGTGTGCAGTGAATTATGGCTATAGGCCTGTAACAGTGTACAAAATGGAAAATAGACCTATAACTATCCTATTAAATTGACTAATTAAAAAGTAACCTATAAATGGCATTGGAACTACATGTAGCTGGACCTTGGTTTATGGCTTGACTTAGACAAAAATTAGACTTATACATACATAGTAAAAGGACCTAAATTGATGTCTAGAAATGACCTATAACTGTCTGGTAAGACCCAAATGGAACTGTAATTGTTTGAGTCAAAATTTAGATATTGAATAAAATTCATAATTGATTATAAATAAATTATAAATATTATAAATGATTATGAGTAAGTAAATGGACATGACATTGAGATAGATGGCCGATTAGTTAGACACTCAGTAGATGGGTTAATTGGTCAACTTAGGGATTAGTAGCTGCTAGATATTTACTAATGTTTGATGAATTTGCGAGGTCTATAGAATGATCCCTAGTATCCATACTATGATGATTTGATTGTGATTATTGGATTTAAGAGGGCTATGGACTAATCCCTAGTATCCATGTTGAAATATTTATTGATGTTTATTAGATTTGGGAGGTCAATGGACTAATCCTTGGTATCCACTATCTAGTTTAGGAGGTTCCTATGAACTAATCCTTGCTATCAGACTTAGCTAGTATAGCAGTCTAGGTCCAAAATATGAGCCACTGCATAGTTTATATTCCCTCTAAGTCTAGTGTCTTAAAGTGTAATCTACCTAGTTAGGCCTACTTAATAAATTAAATATTTTATTTAGTGATAGAAATTAACAAGATATTTACGAATGACAATTTACAATGATGGGAAGAATAAATAATTACCTGATCAGATTGAGGAACAAAATATTATTAATTTTACAACATGAATATTATGTACTACATTTATGCACATGTCGCGTATCATTTCATCTAAGTGTCTATATGTGAGATATCTTTAATGTATTATATTCAGTGTTGAGTTTATACTCAGTATTTAATGTTTTGGTTCATAGGTAACAATAAGTAGCAGTCTAACCTCAAGTATTGTATAATGTAGTAGAAAAGGCGTAGAAGGGTACGACATGTTGTATTTTTACTAGTTTTAGTAGGCACTCATGTAAATATTGTAGTTTATAAGTCCCACAAGCTTAGAAGCTATAGGCATATGTAATAATAAGTTTAACATGTGATGTAAATAAACAAGCATGTTGAATGGTTATAATCTTTGTCTTAGTTTGATGTTATAGGTCTGAGGCCTATGTGATGGTGATATGTTTGTGATATATATATTGATGATAATGAAGGACTAGAAGGGGCTAGGGGGTGACAGTAGAAGTGTTAGAGTTTATTAGAAGTGTCTTTCTATATGTGGAAATTCAAAATGTCACCCAAGTAGCCGTTGTGCTGCATAAATTTCTATAGATTTAAAAAAGGCAGAAAAGTGAGTTTTTGGACTTAATATACCCTGAATGGAAATATCTAGGTGATATACTAAGCATTTAAGTAATAATTGTCCAACTAATGAATATTCCATAAGAGTTAAGGAGTGTAAGCCCGGGGTAAATTTATGATGGGTCACCTATGGGGACTGCACTGCTTATCGGGTTTCTTTAGAAATATAGTAGGAGGTGTCACATTCAAGATGAGACATGACATAGACACCAAATTCAAAAATCATGCACATATAGCATTTAGACACATAATATGTATTTTTTTTTACTGAAAGTGCACACATATTGCTTCTCCACTTTTAACTTACTCATTAGCATGATTAGAAGTTATTTTTCATGACTAAAATAACTTAACATAGGCCATATATCATAACGCTTAGTTTCCATGCACCATCTCATAGCCATTTTTGGCCTAATGAACATCCTTACTTAGCATTACATAGTTTATTATTCTTAAGCATTTTACATATACATGATACATTTTTGTGCCTTAAAACCATTCAGCCTACTCCTCATACACACCCATGGCATGCTTTTGTATATGCTTTACAAATGCCATATTCCCACTATATCAATAATGCCCTTGACACCCCCATTACTTCATATTAAATAAATATGCATATAACTAGCCAACATGCAAATTTTGGCAACTTAGGGGTTTTTACACCCTTCATTTCACTTTCACATATACAATGTACTTATTAATTCCATACCATTCACTTAATTCATGTTATAAACATTTTATCTATATTCATTTTCAAATACAACATATAATTCACATAAAAGTCCATAAGCATATCAATACCAATTTTGGCCATAAAAAAGCATACACTCTTTTTTGTCATTATCATCATCATTCACACATCAAAGGACATATAAAAGTCATGCATTGTAATTAATTCATTTCATGTATTTATTAACTTACAATTTCTCATAACATACTTTTACATTCATAGACTCATATTTTAAAGCATGCATCCATTGAACATATTATAGAGATTGCACTTACTTAACGGGTCAAAACACACACATGAGGTCTGGTCACACCTTCTCTTTCCCTTTGTCATTCCTTTTGTTGCCTTACTCAATTGCGGAATACAAATTCATTTTATAAAAATCCTTATAAAATCATACAGTCGATAAAAATTAAAATCAATCACTTAAAAGTACTCTTGTGCACCTAAGGAAGCTAGGAAAAATATTGGAGTTCAAAAAAATTCCGTGAACAAAAAATGGGTATTATTCATCGAGTTGTTAAATCAAGCTTTCTACCAGACCATTTTGTGAGATCCACTTCCTACTATGCTTAGAGATCAATGAGGGGCTACCTTTAAATTTTCATGGCATGATTTGGCTTATAAAGGGAGAATTGAAGAATTCAAAATAAGGATAGAGGGGAAGAGGCATCGGCTGAAACTTAAAGAAGAGAGGGGAGTGTTTTCACTATTCATTAGTTGACCACTTAAGGAAGTTTGACTTATATTGGTGTATAAGTTTATGGAAAAATTAATTATTTCCCCTCTTCTTTCATTATTTTAAAAACTGAACCAATCCTCTTTTCCTCTCATTTTTCTTTCAAAAATAAAATAAATTAATGCCCCATAAGTCTCTACTAATTATAGCTCGAAATTCACAAAAAATTTGATTAAAATGCCCAAATTTCATGTAACTCGATTTTAGTAAAAATACTTCCTGATCTCTAAAAATTATGATTCTAATGCCATTGGAATCACTGGAATTTTTTAGTATCAAGTTATATAGGTTTCATAATTTTTTGAGTAACTTTGAAAGTTATTTATGGTTAAGTTTTGCCTTGGTTACTATTCCTAAGTCATTACTGTAAAAACTTTTTTAGATTTTTTAACCAGTCAAATGAACTCCAATTAACTTTAAACTTTACCCAAAATTATTTTATGATGAAATACTCTCATTTAGTAACTTCAGTGCACCTAGAGTCTTGGAAGCACTATTTAGCCTAAGAAAAGTACTATTCATAAAATCGGGAATTTTTGGGTGTTACACTAGATAAGTTTGGTCATGGCTCCGTATGATGCTCTATGTGGGTTGAAGTGCAGAACACCTCTTTATTTGAGTAAGTTAAGTGAGCATAAGTTGATTAGACTCGATCTAATTAAAAATGTTTAAGAGAAAGTTAAGATAATCCGAGATAAATTAAATGCTGCATCGAACGGACAAAAGTCGTATGCTGATTTGAAGAGAAAAGACATAAAATATGCTATTAGAGATAATGTTTTCTCAAGGTATCCTCGTCAAAGAAAGTTATAAGATTTGGTAGGAAAGGCAAGTTAAGTTTGAATCTCACTAGCCCATATGAGATAATTAAGCATGTGGGACCAATGGCCTATAGGCTAGCATTGCCTCTAAAACTACAATAGATTCATGATTATTTTATGTATCGATGCTTTAGAGATATATATCAAACCCTTTTCATGTTCTAACAATAGAATAGGCTGAGATACAATTAGATTTCAATATAAAGGAGAACTAATGAAGATCTTTGCTCGAGAAGTCAAGGAGTTGCATAATAAGATAGTACCATTAGTGAAACTGTTATGGAGACATCCTAATATGGAAGAAGAGATTTGGGAAAGTGAAAGTTGGATGAAGGAGCAATATCCACATATATTTAATCTAGGTAATTTTGAGGGTGAAATTCTTTTAAATGGGAAAGAAAATGTAATGCCTAAAAATTATGGTGTTATGAATAGTACTTTTAAGATGTGAATAGTATTTCCTAAGACTCGGGTCACACTAATGTTGTGACATCCCCTACTGGATTCCCAAAAGAACCTAATAAGTGGCCTATTTCCCACTAGGTCACCCAACCTAAAATTTCTCCCATATTTATTCGTTTAACTTTTACTTATACTGCATGAGATATCTCTATCTGATTCCAAATTTAGTCGGGTCAATTCCTATGATCCATTTAAGTTAACATTATCATGTTGACATAATTTTAGGAAGATTTCAACACAATAAGTATCACTTAAAAATCTGGCAGCACAATGACTACCCAGGTCTCTATCTCAAAATGCAATTCCAACTTGTAAACACTTCTATATCATATATCACATCTCCTAGACCCTTCTGGTCCCTCAAATATCATCCTATCAATGTCATCAAACACACACAGTAGTCACAGGCCTCAAGCCACAATAAAACACATGGAGCGTCAGGCTCACAAGCATCCACACAAATTACATAAATGTAAAAGAAACCATCACATGATTAATTACAACACAATTAATTATAAACAAATATTACTCAGTTCCCCTTATGTAACACCCTCTACCTATTTTTACCTGAAACAAGCAAAGTGTGCCACTTCCTGCTAAGGTCACCCATCTTGGATTTCCCTAAGGGCCTTTCATTTAACTTTTACTCAGGTTTGATCAACTTTGACCAAACATGCCTTTATTCCATTTCTAATTATTTATTCCCTTTATTACTGCCTATTTTAGTCCATTAAAACTCCTAATAGGCATTATTGGATAATTACAGAAAATCGGGCAGCATAACGGCTACTCGGGTAACTAACCCTAAATAAATCTATAAAGAAGAATACTTCAAATCTCATTTTACAGCCACATCCTCCTCTAGACACTCTAGTCCTCTAAAGAAAAGACACTGGCACCCCATAACTAATTAAAAAGATCATCGATCTTAGGCAAAAGATACTTGTTCTTAACTATCACCTTGTTCAGTTGCATATAATTAAAAAATAATGGGAGTGATTTATCTTTCTTCATCATAAATAACATAGGAGCTCCCCAAGGTGATACACTTGGCCTAATGAAGCCTTTATCTAATAACTGTTGTAACTACACTATCAATTCTTTCAACTCTATTGGGGCCATCCTATAAGGAGCAATCAAGACTAGGTTCACACCAGAATAAATCTCAATCTCAAAATCCAACTCTTGACAAGGAGGCAATCCTAGCAACTCATCTAGAAACATATCAGTAAAATTAAACACAGCAAGTATTTAATCCAAGCTATTGGTCTGTACATTGGAATCTATGATAGAGGCTAAAAAAGTTTCATATCCCTTTCGGATAAGTCTCTTAGTTGTTATAGTAGAAATCACATTATATAGGGAGTCTTTATTACCCACAATAATCACCTCTTGCCCATCTGGAGTCTAAAGACTCAACCTCTTCTTCTCACAATCAATAATTGATGTGTGCTCTGATAGCTAGTCCATACCTAGTATGACATCAAACTCATGGAAAGGTAACTCTATCAGGTCTGCTGGTAAGGTTTGATCATGTATCATCAGAGGATAGTGTCTATACATAGTGGACACTATCACTCTCTGACCTATCAGGTTACTCACTTGAATATCTAAATCTAAAGGTTTTGGTTCAAGGCCTCTATCTCTAGCTTATGTGGTATATATATACGAGTGTGTGGATCTAGGATCTATCAAAGCTAGTACAAAAGCATCAAGTAAAGAAAATATACTAGCGATGACATCTAGAGCCTCTGTTTCCTCTCAAGCACAGATGGCATACTACCATGTCAGAACTCTTGCTTCAGATTTGCCCCTCTGGCTAGTGGTAGCTTACTCCTATCTCGCTAGTCTCGATAGTCTATCAGCTGTAGCTGCAATTGATGTTTTTGTCTAAACTGCCTCTGCTAGCCTCTGAGGGCACTCCCTCTGATAATGGTCTTGAGATCCACAAATGAAGCATTCACCTCTCTGATATTGCCAACATTTGCCCTAATGTTGCCTTTGGTAGCTCCCTCACATCTAGGGTAGACTCTTAGCAGTGGATATGGGTGCACTGGAAGCCTACTATGATGGAGGTGGTCGAGGTCTAGAAAGATATCCTTGACTAGTCCTCTGTGAAGGGGCTTGCCTTTACAACTGCTGGCGCTGCTACTTCTAGGACTACTGACCCTATTAAATGTCCCTCAGCTTCTTACTCTAACCTAGAGCTAAATTGGTCTAGCCTGCTGTGAAAGGCCTCTTCCTTTGGAATAATTCTCTCTGCTCTTGCAGCATGTCTTTCATATTATAAGCTATTGCAACCAACTTAGATAAATCTTAAATCTTTGAGGTCGAGATCTATATCCTTATCTCCACATTAAGGCCCTTCTCGAACCTCTTGCATTTTTCTTCATCATCCAGTAAGAACTCAGCTACATACCAGCTCAGACAGTTGAAATCCTTCTCGTACTCCGAAATCAACCTCCTAAGCTACTTCAAGTAAAACAACTCTTGTCTCTTTTTATGTCTATAAGAGTCGGGGATATACCACTTCTTGAACTCCTTTAGAAAGGAGTCCCAAGTCAACTCAGCAGCTATTCTTGTCCTCTTCAATCTCTCCCACCAATGGTAAGCTTCTTCTAGAAGTAAAGATGTAGCACACTTCAAGTGTTCTGCCTCATAACACTTTAGCTCTTCTAATATTCTAATAGTCCTTTCTAACCAATACTCAGTTTTTGTTGCATCATCCTCCTTAAAACCAAGGAAATCAATAGCTCCCATCTTTCTAACTCTCTCTAAAATTATCTTTTGAAGGACTAAAGGAGCTGGTGGAGGTGAAGGAGCAATAACAACTAACACTTGAGCTAGGGCTGGGGCTAGTGCTATAATGTGTCTCAGCAAATTTATAATCTACTGCAACAATGCAGGTGAAGCCTATGCCTGAGCCAGAGGCTGAGGCTGAGGTGGTAGCTTGTAAGCAACATCACTTGGCTCTGGAGTGGTTGTACTCACCTCTGGTCCATGTATCATTGTCGGTGCATAACTAGCCCCCTTTTCCCCTTGCTCGGGTGGGATCTGCTCACTCATTGCGTATAACTATACTAAAAATAATTATCAGCATCAGATAGAGTAGCTTGACTCAAAACAACATCTTGGACTCATGCATTCATGTATAAGACACTTAGGAACACCTAAACCTGATCTTATACCACTAAATGAAACACCCCTTACCCATTTCTACATCAAACAGGCAAGGCGTGCCACTTCCCACTGAGGTCACCCATCCCTAAATTTCTCCAAGAGCCTTTCATTTAACTTTTATCCAGGTTTGACCAACTTTGACAAAACATGCCTTTATTCCATTTTTTATTATTTATTCCCTTATTACTGCCTATTTTAGTCCATTAAAACTCCTAATAGGCATTGTTAGACAATTATAGAAAATCGGGGGAGCATAATGACTGCCCAGTTAACTAACCCCAAATAAACTTACAAAGAAGGACACGTCAAATCTCATTTTACAACCACATCCCCCTCTAGACTCTCTGGTCCTCCAGATCATAGCAATCATCCGCAATATAGCCATTTCACATATCACAGGGTTATAGACCCATCAGCACACAAGCATGTATAAATAGGTTCTCATTAACATACAAAATTGTACATGCATTATCTGCTTATCCTTTCATCTTTACAGACAACCCATAACCCATGGTTTATCTATATACATGAGTGTATCTATACAAAACTCAGAAGAGAAAACAAACAGTACCAAAAGACTTAATAACAGCTATACTATTGATGTCTAGTGCTGATCGTCACTCCGTCAACTACTTGCGCATCTGAACACCAACATGATAAGTATGAAACTTAGTGGTGGAATAAGCTAAATAAAATATGTCACTCATGCATACAAGCAACATGCAACATTCAGTGTATATTTAAGTTTTGGTATTCAAATATCTTATTACTCAGTGTTATAATTATTAAAGGCCTATGATAGACAAACAACTCTTTAAAACACCGCATTGCGGGACTATCCTATACAATAGCCCACTTTTAGGACATAGGTAGTTACACCTACCTCACCCATTACTAGGGATTAGTTTGTAAACCTCCCAATACTGGACTAGCAGATAGCAGGGATCAGTCTATAGACCTCCCAATATCTATAAATCATATCAACATCACCAAAGATGGATAGCAGGGATCAGCCCCATGAGACCTCTTAATACCCGCAGACAGATAAACGAGTAGTAGGGATTAGTCCAGGTAGACCTCCCAATATCCTACAGTGTAGGGTTTATATCAGAACCTTGGCAGCTACACCCGCCATAACCAACACACAATAGTAGGCCTAAGAGGACCAAGCTATCTAGTAGTTGCAAATGCCCTAGTTAACCGGTCAACCTATCCAATGGGTGTCTAACTGATGGGCTAATGACTAGCTTAAACTATAATTCTTATTATTTTACATTCCTAACTCTAACTTCACCATTTGGTTATGTTTTATGACTAAATGCACACAATTGTCAAAATCTCACTTGAGGTAGCAAAGTTACTATCCATTTTGTAACTTTACGAAACCACTACTATTCATTTGATCATTTTTGCATTTTAAGCCTTTCTTATACCAACACATACCAAGTTCAATTTTCAATATTATATTTAAATATTCACTTATACACCATACATATCTCACAACACTCAATTCCATATCATTATATTACCACAAGAATTATTTTCTATCTTCACATTTCCTCACTTGAAATGCCATTATCAATGTTATACACATTATGGCTTATAATGCACACATTCGGCTAAGCATGCAACCCACACATATACATGTAATTCTTTCCAAATAATCATGCAAAAATTATTATTTCAATGCCATTAGCCATTTTATGACACTAATTCACCTAAGTGCCATACATACACCTAATGTTATACACTTCCATACAAGGTAATTGTGCAAAAATGAATCATACACATAAGGCACATTAAATTTAGCTTATTCCACATACCTAGGGTGTGAGTACACCCTTTTCTCCACCACCTTTGGCCTTGTTCTCTTGGTATTCCTCACTTTAATGGCTAAACCATAACATACACCATTTTTGTCTTGAAAAAATTCTCAAAAAATATCTAGAGCTTTAATTTAAAATCTAAAACTATAGGAATCCTTAGAATAACTAAATCTACCTATATCAAAAATAAAAAAAATGGAATTGGAGCACTTACTCAATAATTTGTCACTATTCACATAAGTGGTGAATTTCTCAAAATAAGCTCTTTTCCTCTAAATTTTTTGGTGGAATTTTTGTGTAAGGATGGAAGTTTAATTTCTTATATTTTTTATGAAGTTTAGAGGAGAGAGGAGAGAGAAATGAAGTAATTTTTAGGGGAATTCATGGCAATCGTGACAGCTTCTCTTAGTGTGGGAGGTGGAAGATGACTTATGCACATGTAAGGTGATTCATATGTGCAACCCCTTTTAGTATGACGGGTTGGTTTCATGGGATTGGCCCATATGGCCACCAAATGGTTAAAATGCATTTTATGTCACTTTTAACTTCAAAAATTTACAAAAAATTCTTTAGGTCTCCAAAAATTCTCATTTTAGTCTTAAAAATCCTTGATTTGTGTAACTAGGCCCCATGTCAAATTTCAAGTAAAAATTAAATAGTTGATTTTTTGGCACTATTCACCCGCTAGAATAAATTATTCAGAAAAAATATCTATCGACCTCAGAAAATTATAATTCCTCCTCCATCATACTCAATGGAATTTTTGAGGTTTAAGGTGTGGTATTTTCGAGACCGTCCGGGAGCATCCCGAGGCTGTCCTAGCCCGATCTCATTTTATCTCTTTATTCACTATTT
>CANXYI010595761.1:0-10470 GCA_948208565.1 Hura crepitans
ATAATTAAGAAAGAAAATACTAATAGTAAAATGAAATAAAATAAAATGAATAAAGTAATTATTTAAGTTAATTAATGATATGGAAAAATATTAATATGTGACTTTATTATTAAGATATTAAATTAAATAAAAAGATAAATAATTGTATCAATATATCTGCATATATGGGTTAAATAAATGGGTATTTAAAAATTATATGTGTATGTATACAAGTATATATTTAGTTAAAGAAAATTAATAGGTAAAAATAGTATTATATTAAAATATAGTTGGTAATTATTAAAAATGGTATTTAATGTATAATAAAAATTTATTTGTTTAAGTAAATGTGACATGGAATAATGAGTAAAAGTAGATGTAAATAAATGTATATATGGCAATTGAAAGAATAAAGTAATAATAAAAGATAATTAATGGGAAATTGCAGAATAATTAAAAATAATAGTTGAGGGTAATATATAAAATTTATGTTCGATAATTTTAGGGACATTGACTAAAAAAATTAATGATATATTATTTATGATTAATAAAAATAAAATAAGGAATAATAAATATGTGTTTTATAGGCTAAAGGTGGTCATTTATGTTAAGTGTACATGGTGCGTTAAAGTGATCAATTTTATTTGGAAGTATGGCATGCTATGGGCACATGCGCATGAATATTTTAGATGTCAGAATACAATAAAATGTGATAATAATGATGACATGAAAATGTGGAAATGATAATAACAAGTATGCAAAATTATTGATGTAAATAGAATGGATAAGTTCATGGGGATGACTTGAGAATGGAAATTATGAAGTTGACCAAATGAATAGTATTTTGCTTGTTGTAACTGAGGAATGTGCAAAAGTGCATAAGTGCCCATAACTATAATACATAAATGGTATCATAACAATAGAAATGACTTATAACTATATAAAGTAATTAGTAATTAAGATTTAGCCGATATCAGTTAGACACCTACTAGATGGGTTGATCAGTCAACTAGGGAATTAGAAGCTGCTATTTGCTCCTCTGAGGCCATTGCCTGTGATGTTTGATGGCAAGTGTAGTTGCCAAGGTTCTGATATTGAGCCCTACACATTTGGGTATTGTGAGGTCCATACAAGATGATCCCTACTACCCATTTGATTTCTTTATGGATATTAGGAGGCCCTATAGGGCTAATCCCTGCTATCCACCTGTGATGTGATGGATATGCTGATTTGGGATATTGGGAGGTCCCACGGGGCTATTCCCTGCTTTCCCTTGTAGATGTTGGGAGGTCTACGGGATTGATCCCTGCTGTCTACTAGTATGGTATTAAGAGGTTCACATGGATTGATCCCTACTATTAGACAGGGTAGGTGCAGCTACCAAGGTCTAAAATGTCAACCACTGCACAACTTGGATCCCGCTATCCAGTATCTTTAAGTGTAGTCTCTCCAATATGGTCCTGAAATAGAACGACAAAAAGGGATATGAATAATAATGATTGTGATAAACTTATAACATACTTGGCATGATTTAAAGTATTATAATGTATTTGGGTGAATTTAATTAGACTATAAGATACATTGGTTAATAAATAATAAGACTAATAAAGAAATAACATAATTACATGCAACATAGTTTGGAGGTCAAATATGGACTACCTAAATTTATAAGTTAATAAAAGTGGAGGTTAGTATAAGAAATGTTTCAATGGTTAAACAAAGAACATTGTGTGACTAACTCGTATACAAAATAAAAGTTATTTAATCTCAATCAAGTAAATAGAATTGTGGTGACAAGAGTAATACATTAAAGGAAATCAATGTGGTAAATTAAAATGGTTATGCAAGAAGTGCTGGAAGTAAAAGAACCAAACCAGAAAGCCAAATGAATAACATATTATTTCCATAGCATAAGGTAAATTAATGTAAGAAATGATTATACTGTAATATGTTAGTATATGAATGTAATACAGATGTAACGAGAAGATGATGTTTAGAGAGACAAGAATATTGTTAACTAAAAAAAGTCGATTGAGTATGAAGTACTAATTGTTAAGAAAACTATGAACTCAATTTATATTGCTAATTAGAGAAGGGAAAATTTTATTTATGCTATGTGAATATATGTTGCATTACTGATTATACATTAAACCTGATATCTTATAAGTATTTATATGTTATGACATAAGATTGTTATAAATTGTTAATGTTATCATATTTATGATGCATGCTTGTGTACTTGCATGTTACACATATATTTCATTGAATACACCATTGACCATCATTGCTTAGCATACTGGATTTGTTGGTGCATAGGTAATAAATAGGAGTTAAGTTGCAGCCTTAAGCAAAGTAGCGCAAGTTAATGAGTTTGAATCTAGCAACACATGTACACAGGTGAGTAACGTTATTAGATTGGCACTTATGTATAAGATAAATAGTGGGCCTTAGATTATATGATTATAGATAGTTGGTTAATAATGGTAAGCTAAGTAAGTTAGTGTGATGTCTTTCATTTAGATCTAGCAATCGGATCAGGTAAGAGATATCGCTTATGGCATTCTATATTTGAACCGGTTATCGGTTGGGTATTAGGGTGTTATAGAGATGGAACAGGAAAAGAGGAAGTTGTTCTAGAGGAAGAGGCCTTTCACTATGGGTTGGACTAGTTTAGCCCCAAGAGAGGGCAAGAGATAGAGGGACTTCTAACCTAGTTAGCAGTTACAGAGACAATTGAGATAGTACTCCAAGAGGTAGCCTCCATCTTGGAGGTCTGGTCAGGCTTTTCCTCCTAGGAGTCAACCACCTCCATCACAACAGGCCTTAAGTGCTCCAGTGTCCATAGCCAAAAGTGCACCTCTGACATGTGGGAGTTGCCAAAGGAGACACTGGGGTTAGTGCTAGCAGTACAGATGAGGGGAGTGCTTTGTATGCAGAGCTAGAGACCACTTCTTGAAGGATTGTCCTCAGAGATAATTAGAGATGGCATAAACCTAGGCATTAGTTGTAGCAGCACCAAGTAGACCACCAAGATAGTAAAGGTAGGACCAATCGATATCAGTCAGAGTACTAGGTCAGAGGCTAGAGCTCCGGTGCGACAGTTTGCTATTCATGCCTGGGAGCAAGCAAAAGTGCCATATGTCATTGCTGGTACTTTCTCTTTATTTGATGCACCGGTATTAGCTCTAATTGACCCTAGATTGACACACTCTTATATTTCCACCATACAAGCACAAGATAGGGGACTTGAGCCAGAACCTATAAACTTAGACATTTAAGTGAGTAACTCGATTGGCTAGAGTGTGATGGTGGGCACAGTTTATAGACATTATCCTCTAACAATCCATGAACAAACTTTTCTAGTAGATATGATAAAACTTCCCTTTCATGAGTTTGATGCCATATTAGGTATGGAATGGTTGTCAAAGCATAAAATAGTGATTGATTGTGAGAGAAAAAGGTTGAGTCTATAGACCATAGATGGGCAAGAGGTGATAGTTATGGGTAAAAAAGACTCCCTATCCAACATCATTTCAGCTATTATAACTAGGCAACTCATTCAAAAGGGATGTGAAGCATTCTTAACTTCTGTGGCATATGTCAATGCCATAACCCCTTGCCTAGATTAGATACCAGTTGTGTTTGAGTTTCCAGATGTGTTCCTAGAAGAGCTACTAGAATTACCTCTACATTGGGAGTTAGATTTTGAGATTGAGACATATCCAAGCATGAATCCAGTATCCATTACACCATATAGGATAGCACCAGTAGAGTTAAAAGAGTTCAAGGTGCAGTTGTAGGAATTATTAGATAAAGGCTTCATTAAGCCTAGTGCTTCACCCTAAGGAGTACCTTTACTATTTGTGAAGTAGAAAGACGGGGTCGCTTCGATTGTGTATCGATTATAGGTAATTGAATAAAGTGATAGTTAAGAATAAATATCCATTGCCTAGGATCGATGATCTCTTTGATCAGTTATAGGGTGCTAACATCTTTTCCAAGATAGATATGAGATTAGGATATCATCAGTCATGGATCAAGGAGAGTGACATTCCTAAGACTGCCTTCAGAACTCAATACGAGCATTATGAGTTCCTAGTGATGCCATTTGGGCTCACTAATGCCTTAACAGCCTTCATGGATCTAATGAACTGGATCTTCATGCTTTATTTGGATCAATTTGTTATAGTGTTCATCAATGGCATATTAGTGTACTCCAGAACTTGAGAGAAACATGAACAATACCTCAAAGTAGTGTTACAGACCTTGAGGGAGAAGAAGTTGTATGCTAAGTTGAGCAAATGCAAGTTTTGGTTGGAAGAAGTAGCCTTTCTAAGCCACATTGCCTCAGCTGAGGGTATTAGAGTGGACCTAAGCAAAGTTAAAGCTATGTTAGAGTGGAATCCTCTTAGGAATGTGACTGAGATTCGATGTTTTCTAGGATTAGTAGGATACTATTAGAGGTTTGCGAAAGGCTTTTCAATGATTACAACTCCATTGATGTTTTTGATAAGGAAAGATGTGATGTTCAAGTGGGATGATAAGTGTCAAGCTAGTTTTGATAGATTGAAAAGGATGTTGACAGAGGCTCCCATCCTTACTCAGTAAGAATAAGGGAAAGAGTTTGTGATATATAGTGATGCCTTACACAATAGACTTGGTTGTGTATTGATGTAAGAAGGCAAGGTGATTGTATATGCCTCTAGGCAGTTGAAGCCTCAAGAGAAGAACTATCCCACATATGATCTAGAGTTAGCTGCTATCGTGTTTGCATTAAAGGTGTAGAGACATTACTTGTATGGAGAGAAGTGTTCATCTACATCGCTTATAAAAATTTGAAGTACTTGCCTACATAGAAGGAGCTGAATCTTAGACAATGGCAATGGATAGAGTTAATTAAGGATTATGATTGGTTGATCGACTACCATCTAGGCAAGGTGAACATGGTTGCAGATGCCTTAAGCAAAAAGGTTATTTTCACCCTGAAGCTTATGCATGCTAGAGTAGAGTACATAGTAGAAGATGCAATATTGGCTAAAATACAAGTTAAATCTGACTTTAGGTAGCAAATAAAGGAAGCTCAGTTGAGAGATGAACAGATGTTGCAAACTATGAGTAAAGTTAAAGAGGGGAAGGCAACAGGATTTGAGTTAAGTGATGATGGAAGCTTGTACTATCATAATAGGTTATGTGTGCCAAAAGTTGATGGATTGAGAGTGCAAATCTTGAAAGAGGCTTATGAAGCTTCATATTCCATGCACCTAGGAAGTACAAAAATGTATCTTGGGTTGAAACCCCATTATTGGTGGCTAGGAATGAAGTGAGAAGTAGTAGAATATGTGGCCCAATGTCTGACTTGTTAGCAGGTGAAAGCAAAACACCAAGTTCCATCTAGATTGTTACATCCAATAGCAATCTTATAATGGAAATGGGAGAAAATCACTATGGATTTTGTGATAGGGTTGCCACTGACCAAGAGCAGATGTGATATTGTATGGGTGATAGTGGATAGATTGATGAATATAGCTCACTTCATACCAGTGAGGATGGATTACTCCTAAGAGCAGCTAGTTTAATTGTACATCGATGAGATTGTATAGTTACATGGAGTGCTAGTAGCCATCATTTCAGATTGGAACCTGAGATTTGCATCTAGAATTTGGAAGAAGTTACAGGAGCCATTAGGTACTCGATTGACATATAACACAACATTTCATCCTCAGATAGATATATAGCCAAAACGGGTGATACATGTATTGAAGGATATGCTACGTCGCTGTGCAATAGAGTTTAAAGGCAACTGGGATCAATACTTATCATTGGTTTAGTTTGCAATCAACAACAACCATAGTGGTAGCTTAGGAATGGCGCCTTATGAAGCATTATATGGTAAAAGATGTAGGACTCCTCTTTGTTAGAGTGAAGTGGGAGAAAGTAAGAATGTTGGATTTGACTTGATTAGAGACACCGAGGAGAAAGTTAAGATCATAAGAGAGAGATTGAAAGCCACTTCAGATCGATAGAAGTCCTATGCTAATTTAAAACGGTGAGACATTGAGTGTGAAGTTACTGATCGGGTGTTTTTGAAAGTGTCGCTATAGAAGAAGATGCTCAAATTTGGTAAGAAAGGGAAACTCATTCCCAAATTTATTGGGCCCTATAAGATCACAGGGTGTGTGGGACCCTTAGTGTATAGATTGGTATTATCACATGAGCTACAACAGATTCATGACGTCTTCCATGTATCGAAGTTGTGGTGATATAGATCGGATCCATCACACATGATAGCTACAGAGGAGATACAAGTGCAGCCTGATTTGACATATGAAAAAGAACCATTACAAATCCTAGCAAAGGAAGTAAAGCAGCTGAGGAACAAATCCATTACCCTAGTAAAGGTGTTTTGGAGGCACCATAACATGATAGAAGCCACTTAGGAGAGTGAAGAGCAGATGAAGGTGCAATATCCATATCTCTTCACACTAGGTAATTTTGAGGATGAAATTTCTTAAGAGGGAAAAAATTGTAATGCCCGTAAGTCCAAGTTCTATGTATAGTACCTCCATGGCCTAAATGGTGTTCCTTAAAGGTTAGGGCACCTTCAGGAGGCTAGAAAGGGTCGTATTAGTCATAAAACTTTGATGGGTTTGAAAATGGGTAAAATGAAAGAATTTAAAATTTTAACAGAACTAATAAATCATTTTGGGTTAAGAACTAGTGAATAGGGAGATAAAATGAGGTTGTGCTAGGATAGCCTATGATGTACCTGAACAGACCCAAAAATACCATACCCTAAATCTCAAAAATTCCAATTAACAGATGGAGAAGGAATTTTAATTTTTTTGATGTCGTTTGGTATTTTTTTGAATATTTTATTCTAGTAGGTGAATAGTGCCTAAAAGTCAGTAATGGAATTTTGACTTAAAATTTTACATGGGCCTTAGTGACACTAATCAAAGATTTTTAAAACTAAAATGAGGATTTTTGGAGGTCTAGAGAAATTTTAATGAATTTATGGAGTTTAAAAAAAATCGGGAGGAAACGGACTATTAGATCACCACGTGTCGTGATTTGAGCCATCCACCTACTCCTATATAAAGACCCACACATGTCAAGGTGTCACATATGTGGAACCATCATCTTCCTCCTTCATTTCCCTTTTTGGCCGATGCCATTCCCAAGGCTTACTCCCACCATTTCATTTTTCTCTCTCCTTCCATACACCACTAAAAGTCACAAAAAAACATATGGATTAGACCCTTCATAACCTTTAGAGTCTAATTTAAGTGAGAGATTGGGAGAATTTAGCCTAAAAAGAAAGATTTGCAACCTTGGTGAATAGTGACATTTTTTGGTCTAAGTGTTTTTATCCAATTTTTTATTTTTGTTTTAGGTAGCTTTGAGTGTTTTAAGAAGTCCCATTATTTTAGATTTTCATTTAGAGTTGTGTAGAATTTTTGAGGATTTTTCTAAGCAAAAATTTGTGTATGTTTAGGGCAAAAGGAAAACCTTGAAGGAGAACAAGCTTTTAAGCACTAAAGTGGTGGAGAAAAGGGTGTTTTCAAGCTGTAGGTATATGGAATAAAGTCAATTTGTGTATGTCATATGTTTTGGCATGGAAATGTGCATATTCATATGTATGGAAATACTAAAATTTGATGTTAAGCATGGCTTTAAGGTAGATTGTTGATATAGTCATGTTAATGGTGTAAAAGTAACATGGTATGCAGGATTTTAGAGAGAAAAAACTAAATGTATGTGTGTGCATGATGTATGGCCGAATAATGCACTTGAATGGCATGATAAGTGTGGTTATGCATATGGTATGTTAGGCATGGCAATGGCATGTAAATATTGTGTATAGATAGTGCTTGGAACATGATTAATAATACTACGCTATATGGCATGTAAACTTGGCAAATAATGACCTAAATGAGCTGGTAATGTGTACATAAATGGTGACTAGCAATATGATGTTTATATGTGTACCATTTGGTTACATGGGTATAAGGAATGATCTATGAAAGATTATGAGATGAATAGATGCAAAAATGATGAATGTGAGATTGGCATATTGGTGCTAGGAAAGGCATAATATTGGAAATTGACCAAATGAATAGTAACATACTTGTAAAATGACCAAATGAATAGTGAATTTTGCAACTAAAGGCTAAAAATGTTACTTTGTGTGAAATGTTGTGTGCAATATAATTCCTTGGCATGATTGACATGAGACATAGTAAAAATGATGGTAGATGTCATAATTAACTAAAGAATAGTAATTTGTCCCATCAATTAGACACCCATTGGAAATTAGCAGCTGCTAGGCAGTTTGGTCCTTTTAGGACTACTGTTGTCTGTTGATGTGGCGGGCATAGCTCCTGAGGTTCTAAGATGAACCCTGCACACTTGAGTATTGGGAGGTCCACATAGGATGATCCTTATTACCCTTTGACTATTTTTGGATATTAGGAGGTCACGCGAGGCTGATCCCTATTATCTACCTATGATGCTTTGGAGATGTGACTTAAGGTATTAAGAGGTCCCACAGGGCTGATCTCTACTATCCCACTTGTAGATATTAGGAGGTTTACGGACTAATCCCTACTATCTACTAGTCTAGTATTAGGAAGTCTATGGACTGATCCCTGCTATCGAGTGAGGTAGGTATAGCTACTGCAGTCTAAAATTTAGGCTATTGCATAGGATAGATCCTGTTATCTAGTGTCTTAAAGTGTCATCTATCTGTTATGGCCCTAAACAATATTAAACTAAACCATGATCATAGTATATAAAATTTAACTTGAACACTATAATGGAATTAACTGAATAGGATAAATGGCATCTACTTGATATCTAACATTATCACGATTGAAATGGCTATGTTCCTATATACATGATGTATATGTGTGTTTGCATGTGCGATATACTTTATTGTATCTATTCCACCATTGAGTGTATACTTACCATGTCGATCTTTCAATGCATAAGTTGTAAATGAGATAGCTATCCAGCTTCAGCAGGAGCCAATGTAGCTAATCTAGAGTCTATTTTGTATCCTTTTTGATACCCTTTTTGTTTTTGTAGTCAGTCACTCATGTATAGTAGGTGTGAAGTCAGTAGTGTATGTATAGTGTAAAACTGAGATATGTAAACTAGATAGTAGTAGAATTTGACTTTTAATGGATATATGTATATACTTATGGATGTTTGTAGGTTTGAGACCTTGTGTGCTTTTGTGTGATGCTAATGATGTTTTAGGGGACCAGAAGGATCTAGGAGTTGGGTTTTGGGTTGAAATTGTTCTAAAAGTGCATTTCTTACAGGAAAAATTTTTGACTTTTCACTCGAGTAGCCGTTATGCTGCCTAATTTTCTGTAAATGTATAATAGATATAATTTGGACTTTTATTAGACTAAAATAGGTGTTAAGAAAAGGTTATACAGTAGTAAACACTACATGGTCAAGATAAGTCAAAGTTGGTCAAAGTGAGATAAGTGTTACATGAATAATCCCTAGGGCAATCTAGGGATGGGTGACCTCCGAGAAGTGACACCTTTTGTTTGTTTCCTTTGGGAATGGGCATGGGGTGTTATAAAGGTGTTGTTTGTGACTAAGGTGCATTTACGTGTGTAAGATTAATAAATGATATTAAATGACATGAATGCAATGCATGGTAGATGTATAGGGGCCGAATGCCCCAAGAGTGTTGCTTTGTTCATTTATGTGATTATATGACCCTATAATGCTGTTATATGACATTAATACTAAATTACCATATACAATCAATGGGAAGAGCATGGATGTGCTATTAGGCATCTAAACATAGCATATAATTGTCAATGATTATAATGTGTGTGTTTATGGCCTTAGGCATATGGAGGCCAAAATTCGCGTGTGTAAGCCATATAAGCATATTCGGGAATTACGTACGTAAATGACTTGAAAATGATGTTTTGTGCTTAAATGCCATTTTAAATGTGCACTTATATTGACTATAATATGTGTGCATGCTTAGTGATGGCCGAACGCCATCTTGAACGTTATATGGGTTATTGCCATGATTATAGCCATAAAATGCATGCTTATCGCTAAAATACCCATATTATGTGAAAAATGGAAAGTAATGGAACATGTGATTTTTGGTGGATAACTATGATGCATTAGACACGTTAATGCATCTTAATGATAAAAGAGAGGGTAAAATGTGTGTTTATGTTGCCGGATGAGTTTCTCTTGTTTTTACACCTAAGCTGTATGGCTACTCAGTGTTTTAAGCTTGTGTAAGCCTAAATTGGCTATGCTACATTTTAGTTTACACATTTTCCTTAGTATGAGTGATTAGGCCTTACTGAGATGCAAAATGGCTATTGAGATACATGTATATGTGAGATGACAATAATTATGTTATGCATTAAAATGGTTAATAATGAGATAATTGACTAGTTTAATGATGTCTATATAGTTAGACAACCTAGAATGGATGGTTGA
>CANXYI010595802.1:0-15060 GCA_948208565.1 Hura crepitans
TCAGTGGAATTTTTAAGCTTTAGGATCCACTATTTTTGAGTCCGTTCAGGCACATCCTAGTTTATTTCCAGCTCGACTAAATTTTATTACACAAATCAGTAGCCCATTATTCGAAATAAATTATTGGTTCTACTAAATTTAAAAATTTTTCCTTTTTCATCACTTTAAACCCCTTAGAAGTTTCATGACCAGTGTCACTGCCTCGATTTACAAGTAAGTGACTCGGTACCTTGAGCACACTTCTTGGACCTAGTGGCACTATTCACAGATCCTCAGAACATAGGCATTACATTTATAGTGGAGAGACTACATTTTTAAGACACTGGATGAAAGGGATCAATTCAAGCAATGGCCTATATTTTAGACCTCAATAGCTGCACCTACCCATCTATCTTTTAGTAAGGATCAGTTTATAAGAACCTCACAAATCAAAGTGGCAAGGATTAGCCCTGGTAAACCTCCCAACACTAGGGATATCAAAGATTAACCCTAAGGGACCTCCTAAATCTTGAATATCAATCGTGCTCAAGTGGATAGTAAGGATCAGCTCCATAAGACCTCCTAACTCCATTAAAATGTTAGTAAGTAGGGATCAATTCGTGTAGACCTCTCAATACCTAGGATAGCTAAATTTAGTTCATGAGGACTTCCATAAATGACCATAGATAGTAGAGATTAGTTTCTGCAAACCTTCCAATACTTAAGTGTGTAGGGATCTCTAGTAAAACCTCAACAATTGCACCCACCATATAATACACATAGGCAATACACAACAAGGACCAAAACTCCTAGCAATTGCTAATTCCCTAGTTGACCGGACAATATATCCAATACATGTTTAATAGATATGGGCTATCTCTAATTACCAATTTCTTTCATCATTAGAAGTCATTTAATATATGTTCATAACCATTTACTTATTGTCATCTTATTTATGTGTACATTCCTACTTCACATAATAAATATCTAAAGCATATTGCTATTATAGCACTATTCACTTATTCCATTGTCATAGTCCCATAATCCCAAGCAATTGTTCTCACACATACAAGCCAAGTTACATAAAGTTTACCTAAATAAGCATAATCTTTCATTACCATTACTACTTTACATTTTGTTTAATCACAGTTACACTAGTTACTCCTTCTCAAATCACATAACCATATTATGTCTCATGTTAATTGCCATTAATCTTTAATTTACACACATGCATATCTATCTCATGGCTAAGACACACCTCACGACCATACCATGTTTAAGTACCCATAATTAATTTCTTACCAATCTCATTTCATAAACATACATTGCACTGATTTTTTAACTTAATTACATTACTTGTCCATATCAATTACACATGCACAAAAACATTCCTTATTTAAAAACCATTTAGCCATACACACACACATACTATCACATTCCTATTTCATGTGATCTTTGTACATTCATGCATCATATGTTACACTTAGCACACTTGCATAATCATTTCATGCATTTATATACACATATATGCAACATACCATTTCCATACACACTTTAAAATACACATATGCACACTAACATAATTAACAACTTATATTATATCAAATTCACATACCTAGGCCTTCAAAATCCTCTATTCCACCCTTTTAATGCTTGCTTGGCTTATCTCCTTTAATATCATTCTCTTTTTCCTACAAACATACACCATTTTGGGTTTGAAAAATTGTAAAAAATCTTACATGGATCTAATTTAAAACTATCTACATGATAAATCACGGCTTACTTAGGATTACCTAAACATAAAATAAAAATTGAGGAAAAATCAATTCTACTCACTTTAGGCACTATTCATCAAGTGCTCACAATTTCAATTCTAGGCACTTACTTCATATTCTATGAATGGGAGGAGCTTCAGAAGATCATGTAGGCAAAGATTGATATAATTTTTTTTATGGATTTAGTCTTGAATTAGGGAAGAAATTGTAGAAAAAAGAGAGGGAGGAGAGAAAGGGAATTACATCGACCAAAGGAAGAAGAAAGGAGGTAGAGGGGGGTTTGGTATATATGGCACCCCATATGTGTCCCACCTTTTTTATTAAACTTATAGATGGCTCAAATAGCGCCACATGGCGAACCGACGATCTATTTTTATCTAATTTTCATTTTAAGCTTTAGAAATTCAAAATAATTGTTTTAAGCCTCTAAAAATCATACTTTTAATGCCAAAAATTCTTAATAGTGCCTATTAAGGGCCTTTTAAAATCTCGGGTCAAAACACCAAAGGGAACTAGGTAAGTTATTCACTCGTTTAATTAAGAAATTATGAATAAATATCAAACTACTTTAAAAAAATCAAAATTCCTTCACCAATAGATTCTTTAGAATTTTTAACCTTCAGGGTATGCCATTTTTAGGTCCATCCGAGCACATCCCAAGCCTCTCCCGACTTAATGCATATTAAAGTCACTATTCACTCATTCTTAGCCAAATGATTTATTGGTTCTACTAAAAGTTTTAATTATTTTATTTTTAACATTTTTATACTTGTCAAAGTTTTATGACTAGTACTTCCCCCTTTGCCACTATAGGGTGTCATGGCTCTTCGAGAGACGCTATTCTTGTCTCAAGAAGTACCGTTCATGAAACCTCATTTCTTAGGCATCACATGTGTGCCTAATATGTTTGAGAATCGATTAGTGATTGAAATTTTATATTTTGATGTAATGGTGACAAACCCAACATGATATTGTGTTGTGGTAAATCAGATAATTAGGGAATGTCATGTTTGAATAGGGGGGGTAGAGTTTCTAGGCAATTTTATTAAATTACCCTTTCAAGAATTTGATATAATTCTAGGAATAAATAGGTTATCAAGATATTAGGCAATAGTGGATTGCAAATGGAAGCATATTACCTTTAAAAATGATAAGGGAGAGAAGATCACAGTTCAGGGAGAGAAATCCCAGTTACCTTTGTGTATTATTTCAATGGCCACTACCTAAAAGCTAATGAGACGAGGATGTAAGGCTTACTGGGTGTGTGTATTAGAACTTAAAACTAGGGAAAAAGATTTAGTAGATATACCTATGGTGTGAGACCCCTCACTCGACCTAGTAGGCAAATCCGAATAAGGGATGCCACATTATGACACCACTTACTTGAACCATTTCTAATCTAAATAAGAAATGACACGAAAACCAACTTATATCCTCATTACCATTATCTTATTAAAACCCTTATCATATGAAAGATACATATGTTATATAAACTATCTCATCCAACAAAATTTTGACAGCATAACGGTTGCACTATAACATGTCCCAAAATAAAACTTGCATAAAATAATACTTCTATATTATTCTAACCATTCTCAACTACCAAGACCCTTCTGGTCCTCACCTCAAATCAACATCTCAAGCAAACACATCACATAATGCAATCTCATCTATACATAAACACATCATGACAACATAACTAGTGTAATTTGTTTACATCCCACATACTATACACTTAAAACTCTAGTCTTGATATCCTTACATATAAGTGCCAACTATTAATGTTATTACATCACACTTTATAACCAAAATATACCAAAATACTTGATAAGGTCTTCCTTGAACTGCACTGCATTATTGCTATTGAGGTTATCTGATGCTGGCTATCTATTACTTATGCATTGAAAACACGATGCACTAAGCATAAAGTTTAATGGTGTATTTAACAAAATATACTCACACATGCATGCACACAAATGCATACTTACCATATATTATCATACAAATATGTCACACCAACTACACGCAGATTATGATGTACATTCATTTCCTTTATATGCCTAATTCATAATCATGTTCAAATCATATTATATGTTAATCCATTTTAGGTATATAAATTCTTAAATCCATTTTATAAAGCTTGTAATTATAGTTTCTTTATATTCGAGTTGACTAGCCCATATATGATAGACATGAGTCCCAGTACTGGACATTTGGATCATGGTGTGTAGTGGCCCACATTTTGGACCATATGGCTATTGCACTAGCATAATAGTTTATCACTAACTATGTAGTGATCTTGACAAACCTCCCCAGTGGCTACACCCATATAGATATATGTGCAGTGGTTCTAATGGACCTACCAGTGGCTACACCCGTATAAAATATCATGGCATGCCAAAATATATAATAAATCACAATAATGTACAATATATGTATATGCGGTGGCCCAAATGGACCTAACGGTGACTGTACCCACATGAACATGATACTAATATCTAGTAGCTGCTTATACCCTAGTTGATCAGTCAACCTATCTAATAGGTTGCCTAACACATATGGGCTTGACAATTCTAATTATACAATATCATGTTGTAAGTTTATTTCCACTTGTCTAGTTATCATAATAATATTTTTTCATTACTTCATTATCACTATTATGTTCATACAATATTCTTATTTGAGAGTTTATATATCATAATGATAATTGACAATCTATTTTTACAAGCATTACACTTATGTCACATTATAACTTATATGTTTCATACATTAGCTCACATTATGTATAACACACATACATATCCATAACGTAACATAATACCTATTTAATCATTAAACATTAATCTAACATGATTATTTATGCAACTACATCACATTTACACCTTAATTACACATAATGTCCAAAATTTTGATTTTGCCCTTTTTATTCCATATTACATTACCAAGTGTATAACTTAATTTAATCCACTTTTAACCATTATTATCACTTAATTAACATATTATAAAAATCACAATTCCATCAAGCTAAATTTAGAACATCTTAAACCACTAAAACTAAACTTCCATAATGGTTTTCTAAGGTAAAAATGCACAAACAAGAAATGTGTTCACATATTTTACTGAATACGTTTATAAAACTATTAATCAATGTCTTGAATGTCACCTTACTATCTCCCTTTGCCTTTGGAATGCCCTTCTCCTTCTTTCTCTAAGTTCTATAATAGGCATATAATTAAAAAAATTCATAGAAAATTATACATGAATCAAAAACCAAAAATAACACATGTACCATATTTTTGGGCACCTGTAACTTTATAGAAAAATAATAAAACCCCAAAAATATTCTTACAATAAAACCCCAAAAATATTCTTACCTTAGCTTTTGATCTATCAAAACCCCAACTAAAATTCTCCTTTTTTTCTCTCAAAATAAAGTTTTTCCTAAGAATGAATTAAGAGAATAAGAAACTAGACACGACGAAGAGCATTTTGAGTATAATATTTAAGGGTTTCGAGTTGATTTTTGGTGTGTTTTAAGAAAAATTGGGGAGGAATCTTTCCTTTGCTATGACATTGCTTTTTAATAGAGGGAGGATGATGATGAGTCATTTTATGTCATGAATCCATGTGAGCTTACCCTTTATTTATTAAATGCACTAACGATCACAATTTAATCAAATCTAATCCAACAATGCACATTTTTCCTTGTTTTTCTTTTAAACTTTGCAAAATTATTATTAATATTTTTTATCACCAAAAATACTTCTTAAGACACAAAAAATGATGAAATTTTATAATTAAAGGCCTTCTCAAAGCTCGTGTCAAAAAGAATAAGGAAATGCACTTAATTTTTCAATCACATAAATAAGAAATTCAAAAAATTATAATTACTTCACCATTAGACTTGTTAGAATTTTTGACCTTAAGTGTATGATATTTTTGTGTCAGTCTAGGCACATCCCGACCTTCTCATATCATAAGCAAAACTAAGGCCATATTCTAGTAGATCTTAGTGTAAAATTATTTTTTTAGTTTTGTCAAAACCTCATTTTGCCATTAAAGTTTCATGTCTAGTACCCCCCTATCTAGATCAACTTAGTAGGGCCTGCTACTTAATATCTAAATACATAACCTAAGAAATACTATCTATAAGGCCAGGTTTATGGGTGTTGCATTTCTTGAGGTATTCCTAGTGGAATTGCTAGGGTTGCCACCAGAACGAGAAGTAGAATTTGGAATTAAAGTTATGCTGAGGACTACTCCCATATTTATAGCACCATATAGAATGGCCCCCTATAAAATTGTTGGAGCTAAAGAAATAATTGCAAGAACTTCTAAATAAAGGTCTCATTTGACCTAGTGTTTTCTCATGGCATGCCCTAGTATTGTTTGTGTAGAAGAAAGATAGGACCTTAAGGTTATGCATTGGTTATAGGTAATTAAATAAGGTGACCATTAAAAATAAGTAGCCACTATCTAGGAGCTACAATTTATTTGACCAATTGAAAGGGGTGAGTGTGTTCTCTAAAATAGATTTGAGATTAGGGTACTACCAATTAAAGGTGAAGGAAACTAATGTACCAAAGACTACTTTTAGGACTAGATATAGGCATTATAAATTTTTAATAATGTCGTTTGGCTTAATCAATGCTCTAACTACCTTCATAGACTTGATAAACTGGATTTTCCATATTATGTTGGTCACTTCATAGTAGCTTTCATTAATAACATTCTAGTTTACTCCAAGTTAGAATAGGAGCAAAATAGGCATATGAGATTTGTGTTGCAGAATAGAAAAGAAAAGTAGTTATATGCAAAGTTGAGAAAATATGACTTTTAGTTGTAAAAGATAACATTTTTAAGTCATGTTGTAGCAGCAGATGGGATCAAGGTGGATGCAAAGAAGATTAAAGCAATAGTAAGGTAGAAATCTTTAAGGACATCACAAAAGGTTACAAGTTTTCTTGGGTTAGCTGGCTTTTATACAAGATTTGTCAAGGGTTTTTCAAACTTAATGGCACATCTTACAAGGTTAATTTGAAAAGGGGTAAAGTTTTAATGGACAGATAAATGCAAGGATTGTTTTGGTTAACTTAAAGTTATGCTGACAAATGCTTCAGTGCTTACCTAGCTAATTTCCAATAAAGATTTTGAGATATATAGTGATGTGTCCCATAATGGATTGGGATGTGTATCAATAAAGGAGGGAAAAGTGATTGCTAATGTATCGAGAAAGCTAAAGGCTCATGAATAGAACTATTTTAACTAGTAGTGATTGTCTTTGCCTTGAAAATCTAAAGGCACTACTCATACAGGGAGAGGTGTTACATTTACACTGACCACAAGAGCCTTAAATATTTACTCACACAAAAGAGCAAAATTTAAGGGAAAGAAGATAGATGGAATTGTTTAAGGATTATGAGTGCATAATTGATTACAATCTGAGAAAAACTAATATTGTAGTAGACGAAATGACTATAAAGTCTTTGCTCAATATAAAACCTTACAATTATAATAATTCTTTTGTTTTTAATATGGCATAAGCCAATCACATTTTTGTTTTCTTAAAATACAGCCTTGAAAGTAATAAGTGCACACCTTGCCCTGAGGCAAGATAGAGGAGTGTTGGTAGAGCTCAGGGTTAAACCTTCTTTGTGTTAAGTAGGTGCAAGAGGTTGAAAAGAATTATCCTTAATTAAAAGATAAGAGGGAACAAGTTGAATAGAAGGAGATGAGGAATATCGAGTCAGTAAAAAAGATAGATGTATGTATTATCAGAACTGACCTTGTGCACCAAGAGATTTAGAGTTAAAAGGATAGATATTGTAAGAAGCATATAGCAGCCTTATGCAATGCACCTAGGGGAAGTTAAAATGTACAATAACTTAAAGGCACATTATTTGTGGCTAAGGATGAAGAGGGACATTACTGAATATGTAAGTAAATGCTTGATATGCTAGTAAGTAAAAGTTGTGTACTAGGTGCTTTTTGAATTGTTGTAGCCTATTAAGATTATAGAATGGAAATAGGAACAAATTACTTTAGATTTTTGTGATTGGATGGCCTATCACACCTAAGAAAATAGATGTAGTGTAAGTAATAGTGGATCAATTAACAAAGTTATCACAATTATATAAATAAAAGCATATTCTCTAGATAAGTTGGTAGAATTGTACATTGGAGTGATAGTGAGGCTTCACAAAGTTCCCATATCTATTATTTCATATAGGAATTTGAGATTTACTTCTTAATTATGGCAAAAACTTTAGGAAACACTGGGAACTAGATTAAAATTAAGTACAACATTTCATCCTTTATAATGCTCATGTTTCGAGGCTCCCTAAATAATGCCACTAGGTCTAGGAAGTGTGCCTAGGGTGTCGGGTCACTTAGACGTAAACCAAGGTAGTTGCCTTGGTCATGAAACTTCAAAGGGCTTTAAACTAATGAAAAAGGAAAAATTTTACAATTTAGCAAAACCAATAATTCATTTTAGGCAGAAAGCTAATGATCTGTGTAATAAAATTGAGTTGGGCTAGGAATAACTTGGGCTTTTCCTGGACGGAACCGAAAATATCAAACCTTTAAGCTCAAAAATTCTATTGAGTCCATTGGTGAAAGAATTTTTAAATTTTAAGGTTCTTTCCAAATAATCATAATTTATAAAGTTGGCACGCAAATTGAGGTAGTATGAAAACTATCCTATTGGTGGAATTTGGCTACGAAAATTTATGAGCATGTAAAGGTGACTAAGATATGAGTTTGAAAACAAACTCTATAATTTTTTAAGGTCTATGTGAATTTTGGTGAATTTTTAAATTTTACTAAAAATTAAGCCATTTCAAGATGGTTCGGGTGGTCACAGACCTACCTACACTATGCAAGTTGGCTTAGGGCCCATGCCAAGTGGCAATTTATTTTGAGAAGTGAACAATTCCACTAAACAAAGAAAAAATTTACCTCTATTTTACTGTCTAGAAGCCGATGCCAACTTTGCCTTTAGGAGCCATTTTCATCTTCTTCCTTCAACTATTTTTACAATTTTTGGATTTCTAAATTCAATTTCCTGTGTTAGGGAGCTAGCAGAAGAAGAGGCATTAGAAAAAGGGGACTCTAGCAATTAGTTAAAATTCATTGAAATTCCTTAGATAGAAGCTATCTGGCAAGTGTACATAGTGAGCTTTCATGGCTTTTTCATGAGTTTCTTTGGTTCTTTTGGTTGTTAATGGTTCCTTGTGATGCCTAACATCTAAGACAGTGTGTGTGAATTATGTTTGAGGTGAATTAAGGCAAGGATAGGCTTAAAGAAAGGCAGAGAAGCCACTATGGAGGGCTAGGCAGTTTAGGGAATCGAAGGCTTCAGGAGTGTTTTTATTAGCAAGTAAGTGAATTCACTTATTTATCTCATGTTCATTAACTTTTGTGGCTTGATTATGTGATTTAGGTATGGTGAAATGGAGTTATATTAACTATAATGTGTAGTAAAGTGAATTAGGGAGGTATATGAATTATATGAGTGAGAAATAAATGTTTGAGAGACCATTTGATGGAAAGAAAAGTGGTATGATGTTAAAAATTTATTTGGATGAGAGGTACTTGGTGAAATTAGGCATGTATAGGTGTGTTTAAAGCATGATTGTTATGAGTTATTTGAGTAGCCGAAACCTTGTGCATGTGGGGTGTGTGTGTGTGTGTAGCTTGGCATGAATTTTAGTGGAATGTATAACTAGTTAAGCATAAATGGCATGTAACTAGCCACATAGTATGAGGTAATTGTGTGATTTGTGTGAATATACTAGCTATGGCTGAGGCTTATACTAAAGGCATGTTAGCTTATTTGGCTTGGTAATAAAGTTATGTATATGTAATTATGCTTATAATGTGTTAGAAAGCATATATGATTGATTGAAACCAAGTGTGTACTTAAGGCCATTGGAAGGTTTAGGCTGAGAGTAAAACTAATGGAAATAGCTTGAAATTATGGATAACATGTGGGAAATGCTTATGTATGATAAGGCATGATAATATAAGCATATTTAGTCTAATTTGGTTGGTATAAAACTAGTTTAAGGGACATAATTAAATAGGATGAAATGTGACTAAGAATTGATATGTAGGATGGCTTGAAAATGAGACTTAAACTTGATAAAAAGATGACTTGAGGAATTGGTTTGCAATATGCCTTTAAGGGCTATCACTTGTGAATAAATAATATGCTTATAATTTATGCCATTGAGGACTATTATTTGTGATTAAATGTAATGGCATTTGAACCTATGTTTTAGCCTTGTAAATGTCCTAGTGATTGTATGGCTTAGGGCCTAAGAACATTGTAAAAGTAATGATGAAAATTGCATTGAAAACTATTGAGAAATGGACTTAGAAAAGCTTATTGAAAACTTGACAAAATGACTTATAACTGTCTAGTTTGACCATTACCTGAATAAAAAATGCCACTGGATAGTAAATGGCAAATATTTGAGAAATAATCATGGAATAAATTCAAGCATAATGTACTTTAATTTTTGGCAATTTGAATACTTGAAGACACTATTGAGAATTTACCTGGTACAGCCTAATTATGGCTATACCAGACTAAGTTAAAATTGGACTACACAATAAAATTCATAACTGACTATTTTTCATTCTTAAACATTATAAGTTAATTTGTGAAGGAATGAACATAAATTAAGTTACATGGCCTATTAGTTAAACACCCACTAAATGGGTTGACCAATTAACTTAGGGATTTTAGCAGCTGCTACACTATTTGATTTTCAGGTAGGGCAGGTACAGTGGCCTAGGTCTACATTAGGGCCACTGTACTAATCTATTAGATAGGCAATTATCTACCTTTGCCACTCAATGCCAGTTACTTAATTTTGTCGATGCAGCAATGTAGGAGGGCCACTACACTAGTCTGTTGGATAGACCAATCTACTAGGTAGACCTAGTTATGCCATTATGGATCCTGAATTAGGCTGGTACAGTGGCCAAGGTCCTAGAGGGCCATTGTACTAGTCAGTTAGATAGACCACATCATGTTTTCTGCACCTTAGGTGCTTTGACTCAATCAGGCTAGTGTAGCAATCGAGGTCTAAAGTATGGATCATTGCACTATTTTTATTCCCTCTAGGTCCAGTGTATGTCAATGTCATCTTCCTAGTTGAGCTAGATAAACTAATAAATTAAATAACATATGAATAAAACTAGAGGTAATAAGTTTTAAAATGCATAATTAGGCATGAATACCTGAATAATACTACAGAATGTGTACCTAGGGGTATTTTTGTAATTCTGCATGTGCAGTTCTCATTTGCTTGATTAGTAAAAATTATGCATGTTACTTTTAAATAATGATTTAAAACTATGATTGGCTTGGTTTGTAATAATTAAATGAATGATTTATTGACATGAACTGGTACAAGGGTAATTTAGTAATTTTTACACAATTATTTCAAATTGAACCTAATAACTAGAATAAATTAATATTATGATTGTATATACATGGATAAACTACTTAACATGATTTAAATGCTTGAATTCACCAGTGAGTATATTATATACTCAGTGTACCTATTTTGGTGTTCAAGTACCCAAAATAGAGACATAACCTTGTGAAGTGTGTAGCCAAGTTCAGAGTATAAACCATTAAAGGTGGACTATAAATTTTGTATAGTTTTGCACTCTATATACTTAGGTGGGAAATGGGTGTTATGTATATAAAGGACATGTAATGTAATACTATATGTACAAATTGTGTTGTAATAAGCAAGTTATCAATCCTTTTGAGAATATATGGCTTTTGTTGATGATATGTGAGCCTAAGGCATTTGTCATTTTTTTTTATTGTGGCTTAAGGCCTGTGTTGATGTTTGATAGAATGACGATGTTAGGTTGATACCTAAGGGACCAAAAAGGTCTAAGAGATGTGAAAATGTGTTATAGAAGTGTTTTTATAGGTTCAAATTTTTGGATAGTGACCTGGATAACTGTCATGCTATCGGATTTTAGGAAAAGCCTGACTGACCTATAATTGACCAATATTGGTAAAAATAAAATGGTATGGCCCTAAGTAATGTAAAATGATAGACAGTAATAAATTGAGAGTCAGATAGAACTAAATATTACAGAATACATAAAAGTTAAATGAATGAACATGGGAGAAATTTTAGGATAGGTGTCCGAGTGAGAAGTGCACCGCTTATTGGGTTTCTTTGGAGATCCAGTAAAGGGTGTCACATCTTTAGACAGATGGCTAGTTAGAGAATCTAATTCAATTACTTAAGGATATGCTCAGAGGATATGTGTTAGATTTTGCAAGGAGTTGGGAAAACTACCTTCTGCTTGCAAAATTTGCCTACAATGATAGTTATAATAAGGCTCGAAATGGCACCATATAAGGCACTGTATGAAAGAAAATGTTGAAACCTAGTATGGTGGACAAGGTTGAGTGAAAACAAGCTCGAAGGGCCAAAAATGATAAATAAAGCTAAGGAAAATGTGAATTCTATCAGGGATTGACTAAAAGCTATAGTGAACTATTAAAAGTCTTATGCATATCTTAAAACGTAGTAGAATATTAGCTAGGGACAAGGTTTTTCTCAAAATTACTCCTTAAAAGAAGATACTCTAGTTTAGAAAGAAAGGTAAATTGACTTCGAGATTCATAGGGCAATTCGAGATGGCATGACAAGTAGGGCCAGTTGCCTACAAATTAGCACTACCCCTAAAGTTAGAAAAGTTAATGACGTATTTCATGTTTCCTTGTCGAAGAGATAAGGTTTAACCCTTCTCACATCCTTTAAATAGAAGAAGTTGATATTCAACTTGATCTTACATATGAAGAAGAGACTGTAGCAATTTTAGTTAAAGAAGTCAGGTAGTTAAGGAATAAAATAGTTTCTCTAGTAAAAGTCTTATAATGAAATCACAAAGTAGAAGAGGCAACTTAGGAGAGTGAAGCTTCTATGAGACAACAATACCCCCATTTATTTCTTTTACATACGTGACTTTTTATTTTGAGGATGAAATAACTTAAGTGGGGGAGAGTTGTGACACCCATGTAAGTTATTACGTTTATGTTCAGTTAATTGCAATTACATGGATTTAGGTTGTATAAAATTAATAAAATTTTGGAAGTGACTAATTTAATTAGGAATCAGTGATTGCATAGATATAAGAGAAGTACATTATGTAATTTAAGAAAAATAAATATATTAATAATAACTAAAATAGAATAAAAACAATTTTGGAAAGGGGGCAAATTTGACTTAAATACGTTAGCAAAATTGATAGAAAATTCATTGGGTATAAGGACTAGTAAAAAAAAAAAAGAAAAAGAATAGGAGGAAGGGAGATGCTAGAACACTAAGGAAAACAAAAAAGAAAGAAAAGGAATAAGGAGCAAGTGGATAGTAAATCAACAAGTTATGCTTTAATTTTGTGCTCTAGGCATTTTTGGGTCAAAAAGACAAGCAAGGAAAACTATTTGAGGCATTAAATAGCTCTACTATTGCTCACAACAACACAGTTGTGGGTGCAAATTGTGTCACTGCTATAGCTGTTGTGCATAAGGAATAGGTTGTATATGTGTGCACTAAATCCACTATAGGCATTCTGCATTTGGGAAATGGATAGTATGGTAAAGTCTTGCTACTGTTCATTATAAGCATAACTATTGGCATCTCATGGCACTACTATAGCAATTGTTACATGTAAATAGTAAGTTGTCTAATGTTATAAATGGAGAGTGAGATTTCTACTATGAAGCATAGTGATAGGTAGCATAGGGGGATTGGTATCTGCATTGTAGGTGGAAGATTGGAGATAGGTGTTACTATTGTTCTAATAGATTGACACAGTTGCTACATAGATAGCAAATGCTGCAATAGCAATTACAATAAGATGGCTATTATGATGACTGCTAGAACTAAATAGAAGGTGCAATAATGTATGCAATGAGTTTAGCTACTAATGTAAAGCTAGGGACAGGGTATTTTACTATGAGGAGGTGTGGACAGTAGCTCATGAGGGTGGCTATAAGTGTTATTACACTTATGATGACTAGAACAAGATGACAATAATAATTTAGGGAATGAAATTAATCAGTTTAGCATTAATGACAATGGTAGTAACTATATAAGAATATAAGTAGTAAGGGATAAACATGAAGGCAAATGGAGAGAGAAAAATCAATGAATTATGGGTTTAGCATTTAGTTTAAGCAATGTTTACATGTTATTAATATATCAATAGCTTTAATAAATTGAATTCTTAAAGAGACACTCATTTCACATGCGTAGGTGACAAAAAGGAAAGCGATATAACCCAAACTATAGGGAAAAAAAAGATTGAGCCAAAATTCAATCCATGTTTAGACATATTCAATATGTACTCCTTTATCTTCTAATCTCACTATTTGAGTTAATCTTTTAAGTTTACTTAATTATAGTTAAACCTAATTAAAGGGTTTCAAAAATGGTAAAATGATATATAGACTTGTTTATTCTACATACTCACAACACTATAACAACTATAATAGCATTCTTGTTCATTTATGTATAAGTAGCATGTTTGTGTTAGGTCACAATGCATACTATAAGAAACATAATGAATATGCCTATATATATGTAAGTGCTTTTACAGTAATAGGTCTGCACATATAGATATATATGTAGTAGTGACATGCCATGTTCAGAGACCACAGATCATGTATCATGTCAGTTATGTGATAGATTAAGGCACCTTTTATATTAGTAAATGGCATTGTTAAAATCCTAATCACATTAGTTGCATGATCTCTAGGTTCATTATTAGTTACTAAAGAACAAATAGATTATATTAAGAAAGTAAAAAGGTAGACATAAAGAGTATACTAAGGGTTAACTAACAAGAACTAGCTAATTCAATCTTATGAACTAAGAAAGTATTATAGACTAAAACTTTGTATGATGTGAACTAATACTAATGTTATAAATTGTGTCAATAATGTTGTCTTAGACATAACAAGTTATCTAGATAGCATAAACATAATAGAAGCATTATGCATATTTTTTAGCATAACCACAACCTAAAGAGTTTAATTTTAAACCTAGAGCCTATTGTAAACCTTGCATAATCCAAGTTAAGGTAACTTTGGCATACCAAATAGGGATTTTATATAGATTTATGAAAGTTGATAGCTCGGCACTAGTGCCATATGTGCTATTTGTAGTGATAGTGGTTGAAGCTATACATACTTACAGCTTATAGATGCTTTACAACTTATTGATCCTTTTCAACTTATAAAGGTGATAGGGAATTA
>CANXYI010595807.1:0-15618 GCA_948208565.1 Hura crepitans
AGTGTTGTTATTTACAACTTACTATTTAGGATAGCCTCCCCGTATAGCCGTTATGCTGCTTGATTTTTGACACAGGGACCCCTACTAGTATACCCAAATATGGTTTTTGATAGTTCATGTTTTCATCTAATTAAACATGTACTTTATATTTCAAACATTAGTAAAAGTTTTAAAAATATTCCAAGGGTTTTTATAGATTAGTTTTGATATCGGTAAGCATGTTGCTTGTTATTTGAGTCCTATAAGTAAAAGAGGTAAGAGGTGTCATAGTTGTCATATTGAATCTTTCTGCAGCTACACATGCATTATAAATATGTGCAGTGGTTCTATTAGACCTAACCTATGGCTACACCCTTGTTATGGAAACAACATAAAAGAAATATAGTAGTTGATACTAATCCCTAGTTGACTAGTTAACATATCCAAGAGGTGTTTAACAAATATGGCCTTACCTTTTTTCCTTATTTGATTTCAATTATTATCATAGCTTGGGTATGCTTTTACCTCTCGTCCATTTCAATGTCACCATTATATTATGTATTAACTTTACTTATTACAAATATCAATGTGTCATATCCATTTACTTGTTTAAACCCATTCCCTTATGACATTGTCAATACCATTTATGCTAATATCTTATGCTTACATTTCCATTATTAATCCTATTATAATAATCAGGTTATCATATTTACCTTCAATGTTACATTCCCAGACTACCATTCTTTTGTACATAAGTGTCCATACGTTTTCCTTTCTTGTACATATGATATACATGCACATTATATATATGGCCTATTAACACCTATATTCGTTAGTCAACATCATTACTTAAATTGACACATTACATTATTCTAAGTCACAAATTATTAATCCCCATCTATTTTTGCAATTACATACTCATGTAATCTTATTATTCATTATTTTCACTTATGCACACATTATATTAATTAACAAAAACATTCCTCACATTATCCGCTTTATTACCTCATGTTTCCAACTTGTAAATGATGTTCCCATTTCAAATTAAATTTTTATCCCACTTTTCCATTGCATTTTTTTCATTTTATCAACATATTTCCATCTTACACACATCGTAAAAATTAACATAAACACCATTGACATAATAAGCAGTATTCGGCCAACTTTACATTTCCCACTAATAGTTTTATTTTCAATTTAATTCTTATTCTAGTTATTAGATAATTAATCATAAACCTAAACATATAATCTTCATCACCTAGTTACGTCATTACACATATTTAAGTAACAAACCTATTACTTAGTTTCTTCCTAAAATTATTATTTGCATGTATGTATGTTTCCACTTATCATTATTTTATCCAATGTACATCCATATAATTAACATTGACACCTTTAAAACTAATATATCATTTGGCCATCACAAACCTATTCAATTATTCATTATCTAATTCATATCTAAATCACAATTTAGCTACACATATAAACTACCTAAACCATTTAACATACATTAAACACATGCACATGTGTAATTCACATAATATACATAATGTATACATTCTTAAAATATGTGACTATTCCTAATAATGAATAAATCAATGAATATACTTACAAAAGACTTCTTTGTCCTCTAAATGAACCCTTTACTCCTTCCCTTGCTTATCTCCAACATTCACTACAAACATAATAGGTTTCTCATGAGAAAAATTCATAGAAAATTCCTATCAACTTCATACTCCAAATTGAGACTAGAATCACTAAATTAGACATGCCTAATTACCTAAGAAATTATTAAACCTTTAATATACCTCACCTTAGAGATTAGAACCCTAAACTTTCTCTCTCAAAATTCTCCTCTTTTTGCTAGTTTAACATCAAATTGAAGCTCTAGGAGTAAGATAGATGAATTTTATTGAATCATATTAAGGTGACAAGTGTGTTTTAAGGGTTAAACGAGTAAGAAAATAAAGAAACATGATGGTGGAGATGGCACTAACTTAGCATGGGGGAAGAGGAAGGTGAAGTATAATCTAGTGTCCCATATGCACTTGAAACCCCGCTTTTATATTAAACCCTTAAGAGCCATGATTTGGCATATAGCAATCCTAGGGCTAAAAGTAATTCAAGGTAAATTTAGTTCTTCAAAAATTAATTCTTTCATTTAAGACTTCAATAAATTCCTATTTGGCACAAAAAAAAACAAAAATTCCCTAATTAGTAAGTCCTAAGAATTTTGTAATTTAAAACTGAGTAGAACCCATTGAACCAAATAATCCTGATTTTCTTTAATCTAAATAAATTACTTCTTATTATTAGAAAATTTCAAATCTAGTATCATTGACTTAGTTAGAATTTTTTACCATTAGGTTATGCTATTTTTGGATATTTCTAAGCATAAATTGATTATTTTATCATTTTGCTAAAACTAGGTTACTATTCCCGAGACACCACCATAAGAACTTTAACTACCTTTTTAACCACTTATATGACCTCATTTCCACTCCAAATTTCACCCAAAATTAATTTTTATTATTTCCTTTCATTCTATTCAATTAGTTTACTCAGGCACCGAGAAGTATGATTCATGACTTAATGTCACTTTTCATCGAGACCATATCCTACACCCCTTTCATTCTTATGGTTTTAGAACCTTTGCTATCTGTACTTATGCTTCTTACCCTTTCCTACCTATCTCACTCCTTTCTAGGTCTTTCATTACACTTTCTAACTTTACCCTTTGTCATTTTTAAAAATTATCATTATATCCCTCGCTCACGCCTCACCCTATTATTCAAGCCAACCAACTCTACTTGGCCCGTATATCCACTTTATTCCATACTTTCTCCTTAAATTCTAATTCTAAGCTTGAGAAAAATCGAATAAAAAATTATGTTCCTCCCTTAAAAGAATTTCTTCCATAAAATTCTATTAGGATTTATATTCCTAGAATGTTTCTTTACCCATGTTTCATTATGTGATTAAATTTACTTCCCTTTTTGTCTTTTGCCCACTTTTAGGGTTGAGGTCACTTGACCTTGATCAAAGGGCCTTTTCTTCTAGAAACTGTATGTCCTTTACTTTAGTATGTCTTCCACTATATATGTTACAGCTACTAAAAAAGCAAACCCCCTAATTTTGCTCATAGCTACTTGTAATTTGATTTCACTATTAAAGCCTTTTTCTAGCCTTTTACACCTCTCTACTTTAGTAGGCATTAACTCTTTTACATAGTAGCTAACCTTAGCAAACTCTTTTTCATATTCAGAAATAGACCTATTCCACTACAAAAAGTCATGAAATTCTTATATCTTTTTAACAAGGTAATTCTCTTTAATATATTTCTTGTTATACTATTCCAAAAATAACTTCCAAGTCAAATCTTCATGTGTTTTGTTTTTGTTTATAGTCTTTTACCATATGTATGCTTTTGCTTGTAATAAAGAGGTAACACACACCACATTCTCTTTTAAGGTACATTGTAGTCATTGTAATATCTTAATGGTTCTTTCTAACCAATATTCAACTATTGGATCACCATGTTCTATAACAAAAAAATCTTTAGCCCTTATTTTCTTTACTTTATTTAAACACATTCTCTTTTAGGGTACATTGTAGTTTCTATAATATCCTGATGGTTCTTTCTAAGAAATATTCAACTATTAGATTGTCATGTTCTATACCTAAAACATATTTAGCCCTTATTTTCTTTACTCTATCTGAATATGTTTTCTAAATAGCCTATAATGGTTGTGGTTGCACTAGTGGCAAAGGTGGGGTAGTAATAGCTGTAGCTTGCCTTATAAGATCTACCATTTGCTGAAGTAAACCTAGTTATATTTGAGCTACCTGCCTCACATTTTCTAATACTCGTACTTTATCCCTTGTAGGCTTATTTACTGTATCCAGTGCATGGCTTTCACTTTATCTCTACCACTTAGTGGTGTAGTCTAACTCATCTTTAATCTATATAAAAAGAATACTTTTAAGCCTCAAGCAGCATCAATACATATAATATACAACTCAAATCCTATGGCACTCAAGTATAACCTTATATTTTTGAGGGCTACCTAAACCTAGTCTAATACCACTTAATGTAATTCTTTTTACCCTATCTGATTGCTAGACCTAAATTGGAGATGACACACAAGCTTACCTACCTTACTCTTACCTTAATGTTCTCATTTATCTTTGTTATCTTCTTAAAACCCTTTTTTTATATTGTTGATGCATGTTACATTCCCTTCTACAACTATTGAGTGTAACTAGCCTAAATATTTATTTAATTAAATTTTGGCAATATAATGGCTGCATAAAGACACTACCTAAATCAAAGCTGATGGAAAAACACACTTTTATATGATTACACCCTTAATACACCTCATTGGATCTATCTAATCTTATTGATCACATAATTGTACCTCCATACACAATTCACTCACACAACACCATCATATCAATAACCAATTTTAAGCATGTATATATATCTATAGCAAATCACATATATAGTTAACTACTTCATTACCTAAATACACATCTATCTAGGTTTAAGCCCATTTCCCTTACATATACATGAGAGCTAGTCTATAATTACAAAACATATAATTATCCATAATGTACTAAAGTAAAACTCCTTCATTTGCACTATTGTACTTAAGGTTACTGCTTGATCTTCTATCTACTACCTTCGTATTACAAACAATGATACACTAATTATATTGCTTAGTGGTGTATTCATTAAAATATACATCATTATTTTAACACCTTATTGATAATGCATAATGAATTCATGCAAAGCATGCAAGTCAAGTCATAGAATTAATGAACACTTAATTAGGTCTAACTTATTTTATTCCTTATAATCATGCACTTGTGTCATTATTATTTTATAAACCATACCATCGTTTCATGCTTACATATTTATTATTAACAATATTAGCTAACTTAACCTATTGTTAGGTTATGCAATCTATGTTCCTACTAGTTATTCTTTTCTATCATTTTATTATATACTCCTCTCAAGTTTCTCATTTTTTTATTTGATCTAAGGTCCACATTCTATTTCCCCCTTTTTATACTATTTCTTTCATCATTGTTTTCTTAATTGTTTATTACCATATTATAAAACATCTTTACCTATTCTTCTTAATCATATCAAGTTTATACTACAAGTTCTAGATGCTTTTTGTATTCCATATGACCCTTATTTTCACATCATTGTTCATTCCAACATACCATTTATTCTAGCCCATATTCAAAAGATATGATTTCAATTACTGTATAATAGGATACCACTAATTATGTAGTGGCCCATATTTTGGACCTTACCTATTACTGCACCAGCATTACACCCATCTATATATGTGTGTTATTGCACTAGGGTGGTATGATGGCCTTATGGACCTTACAGCACCATATATATATATATATATATATATATATCCGTGTGTGTGTTTGCAATTATTCTGTTGAACCTTCTTATAGCTACACTCACATTATAAATAAATGTAGTGGTTCTGTTGGACCATGCCTGTGGCTACATATATATTATGAATACAATGTAAAAGAAATGTAACAGCTACTACTAATCCCTAATTAACTGGTCAACCTATCTAGTAAGTGTTTAACTAATATGGGCCTTACCCTTTTTCTTTATTCCATTTCAAATATTATCGTAGCTTGGGTATGCTTTTCCCTTTCATCCATTTCCATGTCACCATTATATTATGTATTCACTTTACTTATTGCACATTTCAATTTGTGATATCTATTTACCCATTTAATCTCATTTCCCTTATGACATTGTTAATACCAATTATGCTAATATCTTATGCTTACATTTCCATTATAACTCCCTTTATAATAATCATGTTATCATATTAACCTTCAATGTTACTTTCTCATACTGCCATTCATTAATACACAATTGTCCATACATTTTTTTCTTGCATATATGATACACATTCTTATTATACATAAGGCTTATTCACACCTTTATTCATTCATCAACATCATTACTTAAATTTACACATTACATTATTCTAAGTCACATATTATTAATCTCCTTTTAATTTTGCAATTGTACACATATATAATCTTATTATACATTATTTTCACTCATGCATACATTATATTAATTAACATAAACATTCCTCACATTATTCACACCATTACCTCAAGTGTCTAAATTGTGAACAGTATTCCCATTTCTAATTAAATTTCCATCCCACTTTTCCATTACATTTGTTTTCATTTCATCAACATATTTTCATCTTATACACATCATAAAAATGAACATAAATACCATTGATATACTAGACACCATTCGGCCAACTTCATATTTCCCACTTATACTTTCATTTTCCATTTAATTCTTATTCTAGTTAATGGATAATTAATCTTACACCTAAACACATCATCCTTAACTCCTAGTTACATCATCGCACATATTCCCATAACAAACCTATTACTTTGTTTCTTTATAAGATTATTATTTACATGTTTATATGTTTCCACTTATCATAATTTCATTTGATGTACATCAATATAATTAACATTAAAACCTTCCAAACTAATTATATCATTTGGCCATCACACTATATCGCACCTATCCATTTATTTATTATCCTATTCATAACCAAATAACTAGTTAGCCACACATACAACGAACCAATACCATTTAACATATATTACACACATACACATGCATAATTCACATAATATACATTAGATATACAATCTTCAAAATATTTGACTATTTAAAATAATGCATAAAATCATTGAATACATTTACAAATGACCTCTTTGGCCTTTAAATGAAACTTTACACCATCCCTTTCTCTTTCCCTTGCTTATCTCTAAAATTCACTACAAACGTAATAGGTTTCTCATAAGAAAAATTCATAAAAAATTCCTATCAACTCCAAACTCCAAATTGAAACTAGAATCATGAAATTAGACATGCATAATTACCTAAGAATTTATTAAAGATTTTAAATAACTTACTTACCAATTTTTGAGTTAGAAATCCTAAACTTTCTCTGTTCAAATTCACCCTTAATTCTCCTATTTTTGCTAGTTTAGCACCAAATTAAAGCTTTAATAATAAGATAGATGAATTTATTGCATTAGTTTAGGGTTACAAGTGTTTTTTAAGGGTTTAATGAGTAAGAAAATAAAGAGACAAGATGATGGATATGGCAAAAGAAAATAAAGAGACAAGATGGTGGATATAACGCCAGCTTAGCATAGTGGAAAAGGAAGGTGAAGCATGATCTGATGTCCCATATGCACATGAAACCCCACTTTTATATTAAACCCTTTAAGAGCCATAATTTGGCATATGGAAATCCTAGGGTTGAAAGTAATACAAGGCTAATTTAGTTCTTCAAAAATTAATTCTCTCATTTAAGACTTCAATAAACTTTGCTCTTCACATAAAAAAAAATTCCAAATTCCCTAATTAGTATGTCCTAAGAATTTTGTAATTTAAAACTGAGTAAAACCCACTTAACCAAATAATCTTAATTTTGTTTAATCTAAATAAAATACCTCTTAATTTATTATTTTATCTTGCAGCTAAAACTAGGTTACTATTCCCATGGCACTACCATAGGAACTTTACCTTTTAAACCACTTATATGACCTCATTTTCACTCCAAATTTCACTCAAAATTAATTTATATTATTTTTTTTAATTCTATTCAATTTGTTTACCCCAACCCTGAGAAGTACTATTCACAACTTGATGTCACTATTCATTAAAACCATATCTTGGGCCCCTTCTTTTCCTATGATTTTAGAACCTTTACACTTTGTACATTTGTTTCATACCCTTTCTTACCCATATCACTCTTTTCTAGGTCTTTTATTACACTTTCCAATTTTACCCTTAATCACATTCAAATTTACCACTATGTTCCTCACTTATGACTCATCTTATTATTCATGCCAATTAACATCCACATCATTCCCCACTTTCTCTTTAAATTTCAATTTTATACTTAAAAAAATGTAGATCAAAATATGGGGCATGGCATAGAGTGTCCAAATATAGTTTTACTACAAGAAATTAATTGCCCAAGTTAAGATATCTTAACTACATACACATATGCAAAGAAAAATCATCCTCTATAATTCATCAGAATACCTCTAAGGTATCACTTTAATGAAATATATCCAAGAAAGGGTATTTAGAAAAAATCAAAACAACATAGTAAGAAGTTAATAAATATTAGAATAATAGAAAAATTCAAACTTAATATAGAATAATATAAGCATGAGGGTAGCATGTTAAGTAACCATTAAATTAGGAGTTTACACGTAAATACAAAATGCATAAACTTGTAAGTCATTAGAATACAGTTAGTCATAGGCTCAAGCAAACAAAAATTCCAAGCAACTATGAAATATTATTATCCAACCAATAAAATACATCAACAATGGATAAATAATTAAAAAGATAATAATCTAATTCTAAGTAGCAATTAGTCCTAGCAAAAGAGAAATCTTTTCTTAGGATATTGAGAAACACAACACATAATAAGAAATCATGGGTAAAAAAAAATAAATTCAAAAGCTATAAGGTAATAAGCAAATAATATTTGCATATTAGGCAAAAAAAGTAATAAAATTGCAAATAAAGCTTCAAAAGCACATGCTAGAAAAGATGCATTGAATAAATGAATGAAAAATACCATCAATACAGTGAAAAAGGACATCATGAACAACCATTACCTATCATAAGTAAATAAAAAATGAGAAAAATGTAAAAAAAAAATCAAGTCTCCAAAGCTTAGAAATAGATTTAAAATGTATGAAAGAGTTATGCTTTCTCCAATAGCTTCAACTTTAGATCCCATTCCTAAATATGTTGGTTCTCCTATAACATTATCAAGTTAAAATCATATCAAAAAAGAGAGAATATATTACAAAATTTAATAAAAATAAAGATATGAAATAACAAGTCTAAAAAAGTAAGAAGTTTAACTCAAGAACTAATATTAATTCAAGAAAATAAGTCTCTCACATAAAATAATTTCTAGAGCCAAAAATATCTAATATGAAGACTGAATAAATCACTTTTAATCAAATCAATAAAGCATTGATAATGCATAGTTACAAATTAAAAAATCACAAAAGCATAAAAGTAACATAATCACATTAAGAACATAAGTATCTTATATGTATGATTCAAAAGTATCATCAACATCATTAAGATAAAAAGTAAATTAACTAAATATATTCTAACAAATATCTCAACCCAGTTGTATACTCAACTATATAAATACAGATACATATCATAACAACTGAGTAAAGATGCTAAATTAAGTCAAAAAGAAGATTGATATACTTAAACAAATCATAAAACCATAGTGTTAAAATGTAATATTGCATACAAAATTATTAACATTGCAAAACAAAGCCCAAATTAATGAGAAATTGGAATCAAATCAATTATAGAAATACTAGGATGGTAGGAAGTCTAAACCACATTCCATCAAATATTTAGTTTAATCAAATTTCATATATGCTATCAAATTAAGAATAATTGAATGGAATAAGATTAACATAGGTTATTATGAAAAAGGATTTAAAATTTCAAATTCTTATCACACTATAAACTAAAAAATCAAACAAGCATACAGTGTAAAAAACTAGATACATGACGAAAGTAGATAATAAAAAAGTGCAGAATTAGAATGATCTAAAATATATGAATATGAACAAAAAAAAAGAGTGACTTTTTAAAAAAAAAAAAGATAAGAGTGAAGAATATTTAAATTGAGAAGAAAGAAAAAGAAACCAGAATATAAGAAAATATAAAAAATTAAAAGGAAAAGATGAAGCAACTTATCTTTATAAACATTAATCCATTTTTTAAAATATTAAACCATTACCTCATAGCCATTTCCTTCCTTTAACCTTTAAAATAGGGAATAATGAGATTCTGATATCAAAGTGTGTGATACCAAAAAATGAAAAAAAAAATGAAATGGAATAATAGTAACAAATAGATTATATGTTGAATGTGGCTTATTTTTTAGATCAAAAGACATTTCTTTCTTAGAAAGGAAAAAATTAATGGAAAACTATAACAAAAAAAACTAAAATGAATAAACAATAGGAATGATAAAACTTGCTTACGTTGATCCATAACCTAGAAAAGTAACTAAGGAAGATGTCTAGGAATTGCAAAGCTTTAGAAATTAGATATCAAATACTAAAACACTAAAAATAAAATTATCAAGAGTAAAACCAATCATGAAGAAGTATATAAAAATAGTCAAATAAAGGGAATGGGTAGGAAATAAAGGGAAGCAAAGAAAATAAGTGATTGTTGTAGAAAAAGATAGATAAGTTTATAGGTATTGACTACCATAGAAAAGAATAAAAAGGACAAGGTCGAAGAAATAGAGGGAGCAATGAATGAAAAAGATAAAGAAAAGAAAGAGAAAGGTGTATATGGAGAGAAAAGAGAGTGAGCTTATATACTTAGGGTTAAGATACAAAAATGATTAATATATCCCTACCATTTTTTATCGAATTACTTTTAAAGGGGTAAAATTGGAATTTCTCTATTATAAGCCTCCTTTTATAACAAAATATTTTTAAGGCTTAATTTTCTTTTTTTAGAAAACTCAAAAAAATTTTCCTGATATCTAATTTTTTTTATATGTCCTCTATTTCTTTTTTAAAAAGTCATAAAAGGAAATAAAGTAAATAATATATTTTGAGAGTATAAGTTCAATATAAGCTTAAAAAAATCAAAAATAAAAATTTGATAATTGTATAATATTACAGTTACATTCTCATAATTAAAAAAATTAGTAAATATATATATTACTTATAATTGTAGAATAGAGAAAAAAAACATTTGATAAATTGATGCATAAATGAATAGAATTCATAATAAGTATGAAAATTATGATAAATAACTTCAAAAATAAAATAATTAGAATTGAACAAAATTAATTCATGAAATAACAATATTAAAAAATAAAATAATAAGAATTTTCAACATGAACTTAGAAGTAAAAATGTTGAATATTCCATTTTAAAATTAAAGAATGATTGTAAGAAATGGAGCTTGACACTTCACATTATGAAATTTAAAATATCAGAATTTAGTGTGATTTTAGGCAAAACTTGAAATCCTAATTCAAAGTTATAATTAAAAATGGATCATAATTAGTAAATAGAATTAAAAATGAAGTAATATGAATACATGGATATTATTCTAAATTAAATTATAAATTAAATGTTTAAATTCTGACTTTATGCCTTATGTTTATTTGGTTCTCCTAAAACCTTTAATCTTTGGTGAATTTAACCTAAGGCTTAGGATGCAACAAGGCGAAAGAAAGAAGAAAGGAGAAAATAAAGAAAGATTGGCTTTTGTATATAGGGTTACTGACAAAATTGACAAATATGTCCTTAATTTATTTTAATTAAGAATATTATAGAATATCTAAAATGGGCAATTAGATAAATAAGAGCTTAAAATTTAGAATATTTAGGAATGTAAATGATAATTTTAGTTTTCTTAAGAAAATTACTCTTAAAATACTAAAATTATTTTATTAAATCAAATATATCCTGAATTATAAATATATTATGAAAACTCACACTATATAATCTTTAGATAAAACTAAAGAAATTAGTATAAAAATTTGTAAAATGAGTAGTCATAATAACAATAATTAGTAACAAAACTAAAAGGAAATTCATATTATAAAGATATATGGTAAATTATTATGTAAATATTCAAAACAATTTATACAGCTAATAATTCTTATTAAAAAATAAAAAAATTTATCAAATCGATGAGATTAATGAATTTGAAAAAAGATTGCTAAATAAAAAGGTGTTATGAGATTAATATCAGCAAAAATATCTTAATAATAAAATTCATAGTAATCAGATTGGAAAAATGATTAAATAAAGTTCATATGATCAATAGTTGAAATATCATTAAAAATCTTATATTCCATGTTTAATCAAAATAATTTACAATTAATTATCAAATTCTTGCGAAGATAATGATAAGTCATATTAATTTAAAAATTAAAATATCAAATACTTTTTTAATCAGTTATAATTTGAAGAAATTTTAAAGTTAACAAAATAATTAAGTAGATATTGAAATATTGTCAACATAAATAGATGTTATCTTGTAAAATGTTATAGGGTGCCTAATGCCTTCCTTTTGCAGAATCAACCTCAAACCCATAGATTTGGACAAAATTTGGTGTCCAATTGTATCTTATTCGATTGGTGATGACTATTCAATCTTAAGTTCACCTAGATCCTATTTAACTAACTAATATAAGATAAAGTGTTAATGTTGAATGATCATTGTTTCTACAGAATGCATGGTATACAGATGATTTGTGTTATATACGCAACATACTATACATAAAATAAATTAAGTAGCATTTTCCATGTGTGCATGGTGGATACATATATGTATAAGAAACTAATAAGATATGTAATGCCAGAATTTTTGAGTTTTGTGAATAGCAATTCATAGAGTGCAAATATTATTTTGATGTCAGGACACTAAATAGACAATATAAAAGGATAAACTATTTGAAAAATTATGGGAAAATTATTTTATAGGAATTTGAGATAGTTAAGCAAGTTAAAATGAAAAGGGGCATATTACAGTAGTTAGTTTTTAAAGTTGAATTTTACCAAGCTTTTTGAGGTTTTGGCTAAAAAATTTTAATGATTTGATGCTTAAATATTTTAAAATAATTAGTGTTAGACATCTAAATTTTTGGAGTCCTAAATTAATTTATAAAAGTTTCATGAATGAAATAGGAAGATAGGGGGATGATATAATTGCAAATTTTATGAAGGAAATAAGAGTTAAGGATATTTTAGCAAAAAGATCTTTTAATCTTTTAATGGCAACCATATATCTAAAAGAAAAGAAAAAAAAGGACAAAAAAGAGGACGATAGCAAAAAAAAAAAAAAAAGAAAATAAGAGAAGAGGGAGGCTATAGCAAGCCAACTAAAGTGGTGGCTTGTAACACCCCTTACCCATTTCTATAAGAAATAGGCATGGTGTGCTACTTCCCGCTGAGGTCAACTATCTTTGGATTTTCCTCGGGACCTTTCATTTAACTTTTATCCCAGTTTAACCTACTTTGACTTAACTACCCCTTATGCTCTTCTGATTATTTATCCTCTTATCACTACCTATTTTAGTCAATTAAAATCCTAAATTGACACTATTAGAAAATTAAAGTCAATCGGGCAGCATAATAGCCACCCGGGTAACAAACCCTAAATTCACCTACAGAAAAAGAGCACTTCTAAACCCATTTCCCATCACTTCTACTTTTTGGACCCTGTTGGTCCTCTAGATCACAATTAATACTCAGCAGCACATACAATAAATAGGACACAGGGTCTCAGACCCATCAACATATAGTTATGCACAAGTAGATTAATATTAATAGGAAAAACTATACACATACATAAGTTCTCATATATCAAGTTAGTTTACAACCCATAACCCGCTCTAGTCTAATATACATGAGTGCATACTACCAAAACTCAAAAGGAAAAGCAAAATACCAAAAGACTCGATAGTAGTTACATTAGTGATGTTTGATGCCAGTCGTCACTCACTCTACTACATACGCATCGATACACCGACACGCTGAGTATAAAACTCAGCAGTGTAATAGATCAAATATAATATGTCAACATATGTACACATACAACATGTAACATTCCATACACATGGCAATCACTCTATTCCTTTAAGTCCAAGTTATTATTATATTCAATTTACTTATTTATTTTTCAATCTAAGTTATTATAATACAGGCCCATGATAGACTGACAACTTTTTAAAACATTGGATAGCAGGAACCATCCTGTGCAGTGGCCCACATTTTAGATCTTGGTAGCTGCACCTACCTTGCCCAATAATAGGGATCAGTCCATAGACATCCCAATACCAAACTGATAGATAGCAGGGATCAGTTCGTAGACCTCCCAATATCTACAAATGAGATAGTAAGGATCAGCCTCATGGGACATCCTAATACCTCAAAGCATATAAAAATCAATCTGAAGTGGATAGTAGGGATCAGCCTTATGGGACCTCCCAATATCCACTAGCATACAAACGGGTAGTAGGGATCAACCCAGGTGGACCTCTTAAAACCCTATAGTGTAGGGTTCATCTCAGAACTTGTAACACCCCCTACCCATTTCTAAAGAAAATAGGCAAAGCGTACTACTTCTCATGAGGTCACCTATCCTTCGATTTTCCCATGAGCCTTTCATTTAACTTTTACCTAATCTTTACATCTATTCAGTCTAAAAATTTCCTTTAACATTCCTTAGAGTCTGAAGTGCTTTTACCAGGCATATGATACTTACATGCCTGATCCCTCAGCCAAATATCAGTCTAGTCTATTATTATAGCTACAAACTCATTTATTACTATTATAGATTATAGTGCTAACAATTCTAGTATTCTATCACCCCATTTACTTACATTAATATGCAAGGGTGCCTCTACTCATTCATACCATGTAATCCAACCACATAATATCATACTTGCATAGTCATCGGCTGCACTACTGATTGTCTGCATCACATCTTCCTAAATCTACCACCTATGCATCGAAAACTCGATACGCTGAGTATACACTCAATGGTGAATTTAACCAAACATATCATGTACTAACTATTGCATGCAAGCACATAATACCTTTCAATTACATCTTTTTATAATTTTCAATCCCTATTTTTCCTCCTTATCTAAGCTCACCCATTCAATTATACCTTTATTAATATCATAACACATGGTTTTACATGATGTTCCACTACTAGCTACAGATTCGTTATCACTTAATTATTATTCTTACTGATGTTCTTCCATTCTAGCTATCTTTACTATATCTAGTTTTCATCATAGAAATGGCTTAACCTATATCTTTGAAGTGATTTCCTCTCCATTTACTATTTCCTCAGTCTTTTATCTTTTTAGGTAATCTCATTAAGATTTTATATGTTTATTCAATTCCACCCTTTACAAATTACTCTTTGGCCTTAGTACATTTACTCATCGATTATTTCCACTAAAGTAATTTAGGCCTCAGATTTTCTTATTAATGTCATTGAGTCTATTCAAATTCTTTTATTTATCATTTATCCCCACAGTTTCAGGAAGAACTCTTATACACTGGATAATAGGATCACAATGTGCAGTGGCCCCTATTTTGGGCCTCGACTGCTGCACCAACCCCTATAGTCCGAGAACTAGACAAGAAGTAGAACTATATCGTGGCCTGCATTATAGACCTCAGTGCCTATACACAACCATCATTCGATACTCTAGGGACCTGTCTGTAAACCACTCCTAATATGGGACTAGTAGATACTCTAGGGACTCGTGCATAAACCACTCTCAATATCTACAAATCATATCAATATCATCATCCTATGGTGGATACTCTAGGGACCTATTCGTAGGCCACTCCTAATATCCACAAGTTATATCCCTATGGAGTATGCAGGTTCAAACCAATGCTCGACCGCTGTATCCACCATACACAAGCTAAAATCCATATAGACGTAGCCTCTAGCAGCTGCTAATCCCTAGTTGACCGATT
>CANXYI010595811.1:0-10121 GCA_948208565.1 Hura crepitans
TCATGAATTTAACATCATTTTAGGTATGGACTGGTTATTTGAACACTGGGCTCAACAAAAGGCTTACCCCTTGACTAGTAAAGGGATATGAGGTGATAGTTATGGGTGAGAGATATTTGCTAAATAACCTCATCTCATCTATTATAGCTATACAGCTCATCCATAAGGGTTGTAAAGCATACCTAGCACATGCGATTGACACTAATAGTCCCATGCCCAACATTAACTAGATTTCAATTTTGTTAGAATTTTTTGATGTATTTCCTAAATAGTTACTAGGATTACATCCATAGTAGGACCTTAACATTGAAATTGATATATATCCTAGAACTTCGCATGTATCTATCACATCATATAGAATGTCACCTGTAGAACTAAAAGAGTTAAAGGTGCAGTTCTAAGAATTATTGGACAATGGCTTTATCAGACCTAGTATTTTGCCTTGGCAAGCACATATGCTCTTTGTAAAGAAGAAAGATAGGCTGCTTCAGTTGGGTATTGATTATAAGCAGTTGAATAAGGTCGTAAAGAATAAATATCCTTAACTTAGGATTAATGACCTTTTTTTATCAGCTTCGAGATGCTGATGTCATTTCCAAGATTAACTTAAGGTCAAGGCACCATCAACTGAGGATTAAAGAGTTGAATATACCCAAGACTGCCTTCAGAACCCAACATAGGCATTATGTGTTCTTAGTGAGCCATTTGGGCTCACTATTGCTTTAGCAGCCTTCATAGGTTTAATGAATTGGGTTTTTCAACCATACTTAGATTAGTTTGTGGTAGTGTTCATTGATGATATTTTGGTGTATTCTAAGACTAGGGAGGAACATGAGCAACACCTCAAAATAGTGTTACGGACTTTAAGAGAGAAGCAATTGTATGCCAAACTCAGTAAATGTGAATTTTGGTTGAATAAAGTGGCTTTCCTAGGCTATATTGCATACGTAAAAGGTAACATAATAGCTCCCAGCAAGATAAAAGTTGTGTTGGAATGAGAACCTCTTAGAAATGTGACTGAGATACAAAGTTTCTTAGGATTGGCTGGTTCTTACAGATGATTCATAAAGGGTTTCTCAATAATTATGACACCATTGACTAGGGTGATAAGGAAGAATGTAACATTTAAATGGGATGACAAATGTCAAGAGAGTTTTGACAAACTGAAGACAATGTTGATTAAAGCACTAATCCTTGTTCAACCTGAATAAGGGAAGGACTTTGTCATTTATAGTGATGCTTTGCACAATGGACTTAGATGTGTACTGATGCAAAAGGGTAAGGGAGTAGCATATGCTTCTAGGTAGCTAAAGCCATATGAGAGGAATTATCCTACTCATGGTCTAGAGTTAGCTACAATTGTTTTTACATTGAAAATTTAGAGGGATTATTTGTACGGTGAAAAGTGCTATATTTACCCAAATTATAAGAGTTTGAAATATCTCCTCAACCAAAAGGAGTTGAACTTGAGGCAATGATGATGGTTAAAACTGGTTAAGGATTATGATTGCCTAATAAACTATCACCTGGGAAAGGCTAATGTAGTTACAAATGCATTGAGTAAAAAGCTCATGGTAACAATGAGAGAAATGAATGTTAGATTATAGTACATAAAGATTAGCTAAATTATAGATCAAGCTTGACATTAAGCAACAGATAAAAGGGGCATAGAAATGAGATGGACAGCTGACATAGACAATAAGTAAATTCAAAAAGGAGAAGACAATAGAGTTTAAGCTAAGAAAAGATGGATGCTTATATTATCATGGTAGGTTATGTGTACCTAATACAGATGACCTAAGGATATAAATTTTGGGAGAGGCACATGAAGCTCTCTATTCCATGTATCCAAGCTATACAATGATGTACCTAGACTTAAAGCCTTATTATTGATGGTCAAGGATAAAGTGTGATGCAACTAAATTGTAACTAATTGTTTGACATGTCAGCAAGTAAAAGCTGAGCTTCAAGTTTCTTCTAGATTGTTACATCCAATAGCAATACAAAAATGGAAAGAGAAGAAAGTTACCTTGGATTTTTTTGATAGGATTACCATTAACAAGGAATAAGTGTGATGTTCTGTGGGTAATTATAGATAGGCTATCCAAGATAGCACATTTATATTCCTATGAGGATGGACTATTCCCTAGAGAAGCTAACATGACTTTATATTTAGGAAATTGTGAGACACCATGGTGTGCCAATAGCTATTATTTCAAAAATAGATCTTTGATTCACTTTCAAGTTTTGTAAGAAGCTATATAAAGCTCTTAGTATTAGATTGATGTACAGTACAACTTTTCACCATTAGAAAGATGAGCAATCAGAACAAGTGATATGAGTACTGGAAGACATGTTACCAAGCTGTACAATAAAGTTCAAAGGAAGTTGGGACAAGTACTTATCCTTGACTGAATTTGCATAAAATAATAGTCATCAAGCTAGTTTGAGCATGGCACCCTATGAGGCATTATACGGCAAAAGGTGTAGAACTCATCTTTGTTGGAGTGAAGTGGGTGAAAACAAGATTATGGGAATTGACTTGATTAAAGATGCAGAGGATAAAGTCAAGGTTATAAGATAGATATTGAAAGCTACCACGGATCGATAGAAATCTTATGCTAATTTGAAAAAAAGGGATATAGAATATGAAATGGGTGAGAGAGTGCTCCTGAAGGTATCACTATGGAAGAAAATACTTAGGTTTGGCAAGAAAGGGAAGTTTAGTCCTAAATTCATTAGTCCCTATGAGATTATAGAATGAGTGGGGCCAGTGGCATACATGCTAGCCTTACCAACTAAGTTGCAATATATCCATGATGTGTTTCACATCTCAATGCTAAAGTGATACAAATATTATCCATCACATGTGATACCTAAAGGAGAGATCCAAGTACAACCAGATTTGACATATGAAGAAGAACCAGTACATGTTTAGGCTCAAGAAGTGAAGCAGTTGTAGAATAAAACTATAACATTGGTCAAGGTGTTATAGAAGCATTAAAACACATAAGAGGCTATATGGGAATATGAGGAGTAGATGAAGGCTTAATATCCTCACCTATTTTCACTAGGTAATTTCAAGGATAAAATTTCATAAAAAGGGAAAAATTGTAACTCTCATAAATCGAGATTACGTGAAAAGTACCATCAAGATCAAAAAGTGTGCCTAAGGAGCCAGGACACCTTCACGAGGTTCGAGAAGGGGTGTATTAGTTATGAAATTCTAACGAGCCAAAAAATGGGTAAAATGAATTAATTTAAAAATTGAGCAGAACCAATAATTCATTTTAGCCCATAACCTAGTGAATTGTAGATTTAGATGGACTTAGGCCAAGAATGACTTGAGATATGTTTGGATAGACCTAAAAATATCATACCTTGGAGGTCAAAAATTTCATTGAGTTTATTGGTGAAGGAATTTTAATTTTCTAAGGTTGTTCAGTAATTTTTTTAAAGTTTTAGATTTTTTGAGAAATTAGTTAACTCACATGCCGATTGAATTTTTATGTGAAATTTTACAAGGCCCTAAATAGGCCTAATTAAAGATTTCTATATTTGATGGAATAATTTTTAGAGGTATGGATGAATTTTTAAAATTCCCTAAAATTACAACTAAAAATAGAGGTTTTTGAGGCACCGAGTGCCACGTGTCACCACTCAAGGCACCCATGCACACTTTATAAAGCCTAAGAGATATGGATATTCCACTTTAAAGCCAAATCATTATCCACCGACCTCACCTCCCTCACCCTTTCCTCTTTTTTGCCCACATCATTGCTACCTAAAGTCCCTCATTCTCAAGTTTTTTCTTCATCAATTCTTCACCAAATAATCACTAAAAATTAAGAAATATAGGTAGGAAATGGTCTATAAAGCTTATGGACACCATAGTCATTCATGGAGAATGAGAAAATTCACCAAAGTCTAAGTTATATGTGTAAGGTGGCCTAAAATTCAAAAATAGTGGAAGTGATTCTTTCCTCCTTTTTATTTTTGTTTCAAGTAGTCCCCTCAATTTTAAGAAAAACCATGCTTTTAGTTTACAAATTTGAGTTGTATATTAATTTTAAGGAATTTTCTAAATTGGAATGTGGTTATGTAGGTGTAAGGCAATTAGGCAAGCAACAAGGGAATTAAAGCTTTTAAAGTGTAGGAAAGGCCTCAAATTTGACATAGGTATGTGAATTTGGTATAATAGCAACATGCCATGATGTGTGTGAATGTAAATTGTCATGCAAATGTAAATTGTGCATAGAAATAGTGATTTGATTATGTAATGGCATGGAAATGTTGGTATAGGTGTTGTATAATGTCTTTTGTATGTGATGATGATGAATTTGATATGAATTTGGTGAGATAAATGGATGTAAGGTCATGGAATTATTTTGGTCGAGAGGTACGTATCACTTGCCATGTCATGTAAATGACATTATGTCATATGTGTATGGTAAAGATGATGGGAATTGTTATGTATTGCATGAGTATGGATGATAAGTATGTGTAATTTATGGGAAAAATACATGTGTATGCATGATTATGGTATAGCTGAGAGGTGTATGCACCCGCCATAACCAATACACAATAGTGGCCCCAGAAGGACCAAACTGCCTAGCAGCTGCTAACTCCTCAATTAACCGGTCAACCCATCTAGTGGGTGTCTAACTGATGGGCCAATTACTAAATTAGACTATTAATCTTTATATTATTGATTTCTAAATCCCTTATATCCCCAAGTTACATCTCATGACAAAAAGCACACACAATGCCACAATTTTGCCTTCGGCCACAAAGTTACTATTCATTTGGTAACTTTACGAGATCAATACTATTCATTTTGTCCTTTTGTGTTTCAGGCCTTTTTAATACTAATCCATGCCAAGTCTAACTTCCATCATTTCATCACTCATTCACTAATAAACCATAATGACATTTCAAAATACAACATCATGCCATATTACCACTCATTTTATAGTTACATCATTAAGCGACTAATTTACCCAAATTACATGCCAATTATAATACCACAATTACTCATGTATAAACTAGGATTTATACACTTCATAACCTCACTATTTCATCACCTAACATTCCATAACCATGTTCACATATACCATGTTCCATTACACACACATTTCAGCCCAAGCATGCATCCACACATACATATGCATTTCTTTCTAATTCAATAAGCCAAACCTAATATTTCTATGCCAATAACATCAATATAACCTCATTTTACCTAATCACCATGCACACACCAAAAATCATGCAATTCCATACAAGGTATGCACACATAAATATGGCATACACCAAGGCATACTAAATTTTAGCCTATTCCACATACCTAGGGAGTGAAAATATCCTTTTCTCTACCACTTTGGGGCTTGTGTGATTGATTTTCCTCACTTTAATGCTTAAATCCTAAACATAGAAAATTTTACATTATAAAAATTCTCAAAAATTATCTAAAGCTCTAAATTGAAATCTAAAACTATGGTTATTCGTAGAATACTCTAATCTACATATATCAAAAAAAAATTGAGTTTAGACCACTTTCACACATATTTGTCACTATTCACTCAAGTGACACATCTCCCAAATTAGGCCTCTTTCTCAATTCTTTTTGAAGAAATGTAATCTAGAGACTATAGAGGTTCAATTTCATATAAGTTTTATAGGGTTTGGAGGTGAGAGGAGAGAGAAAATTAAAGAAAATGGTAGGGAGGAGAGAGAAAATAGTGTCGGGTTGGGTAGTTTCCTAAGGTTGAAGAAAGGCTTTGGTACATGTGAGGATGTCCATATATGTGACCTATTATATATGGGTGGGTGGTTGCATAGGATCGCAACATCTGGCGATCTAATGGCTAGGATTTATTTTATGTCATTTTTTGTTTCAAAAATTCCTAGAAAATTCTCTAGACCTCTAAAAATTCACATTTCAATTTTAAAAATCCTTGATTAGTGTAACTAAGGCTCACGTAAAATTTTAAGTCAAAATTCAATAGCTGACTTTTTTACATTATTCACTCGCCTGAATAAAATATTCAGAAAAAATATCTATCGACCTCAAAAAATTATAATTCCTTCTCCACCATACTCATTGGAATTTTTGAGGTTCATGGTATGGTATTTTAAAGTATGTCCGGGCACATTTCGGGGATGTTCTGGCATAAACTCATTTTATCTCCTTATACACTAGTTCTTGACCCAAAATGATTTATTCTTCTGCTAAATTTTTTAATTCATTCATTCTACTCATTTTCAAGCCTACCCAAGCTTTATAACCAATACACTAGTCACTAGACTCGTAATGATGCCCTGCACCACAGGGAACATCACTCAGGCCTAGAAGGTACTGTTTATATGACCTTGACTTACAGGCATTATAATTCTTCCCCTCTCGAAATTACCTGAGGTAAAAAGATAAGGATACTGCATCTATATTTTCTCCTCACTTTCCCACGTCGACTATGTCGTATTATGGTGCCTCCATAACACCTTCACCAAGGGAATCGTCTTATTCCTTAGCTACTTCACTTCCTTGGCTAGGATCTACACTAGTTCCTCCTCATATGTTAGGTCTGGCTAAACTTGGATCTCCTCTACAGCAATCACATGTGATGGATCTAATCAGTATCACCTCAACATTGATACATGAAAGACAACATGTATCTATTGCAACTCAGGTGGTAGGGTAAGTGTATATGCCAAGGGACCCACTTTTTTAGTGATCTCGCAGAGTCTGATGAATCTAGGGCTAAGTTTCCCTTTCTTGCCAAAACGGAGGATCTTCTTCCATGATGATACTTTTAAGAATACCCATTCTCTAACTTCACACTCAATGTCTCTTCTTTTTTGGTCTGTATAGGACTTCTGCCTATCTGATGCTACTTTCAATCTTTCCTTGATAATTTTGACTTTCTCTTCGGCATCTTGAATCAAATCAAAGCTAACTATCTTGCTTTCTCCCATTTCACTTCAATATAGAGGAGTCCTACACCCACAACAATACAAGGCTTTTTATGGTGCCATACCTACACTAGCCTGATGGCTATTGTTATATACAAATTTAGCCAATGCCAAATACTGATTCTAGTTGCCTTTAAATTCTATGGCATAGCTATGCAGCATATCTTCTAACACCTGTATTACTCTCTCTGATTGACCATTTGTCTGAGGATGGAATGCAATACTGTAAGTCAATTGAGTACCCAAGGCTTCCTATAACTTCTTCCAAAATCTAGAAGTGAATCTCGGGCCCCGATATGAGATTATAGCTATTGGCACTCTATATAACCTCATAATCTCATCAATATATAATCTAGCTAGTTTCTCCAAGGAATAGTCCATCCTAACTGGTATGAAATGAGTTGTCTTCGTCAGCTTGTCCGCAATCACCCAAAAAGCATCACATTTACTCCTAGTTAATGGCAATCCTATGACAAAATCCATAGTGATCTTCTCCCATTTCCATTCTGGAATTGCAATTGGGTGTAGCAATCCATAAGGAACTCAGTGTTCTACTTTCACCTGCTGACAAGTCAAACAATGAGCCACGTATTTAGCTACCTCTCACTTCATTCCTAGCCACCAATAATGAGGCTTTAACTAGAGGTACATCTTTTGTACTTCTTGGATGCATAGAGTATGGAGCCTCATGAGCTTCCTTTAAAATTTGTAATCTCAACTCATCCACACTAGGCACACACAACTTATATTGGTAATATAGGCTTCCATCATCACTCAACTCAGAGCCTATAGCATTCCCCTCTATAACTTTACTCGTAGTCAGTACCATCTAAGTATCTCTCAATTGAGCCTCTTTCACTTGCTGCCTAAAGTCAACCTTGACTTGCAATTTAGCCTATATTACACCTTCTGCTATATACTCCACTCTAGCATACATCAATCTCAGAGTAGCTATCATCTTTCTACTTAAAAAAATCTATAACTACATTCGGCTTTCCTAGATGATAGTTAATCAAGTAGTCATAGTCCTTGATCAACTCCATCCATCATCGCTGTCTCAAATTCAACTCCTTTTTTGTAGGCAAATACTTTAGGCTCTTATTATTTGTGTAGATATAGCATTTCTCTCCATATAGATAATGTCTCTACACCTTAAAAGCAAAGACAATTGCTGCAAGTTCCAAATCATGTGTAGGATAATTCCTTTCATGAGTTTTCAACTACCTAGAGGTATATGCAATTACCTTTCCTTCCTGTATCAACATACAACTAAGTCTATTATGCGATGCATCACTGTAGATCACAAACTCCTTACCCTGTTCTGGCTGAGTAAGGGTAGGAGCTTTTGTCAACATCCATTTCAATCTGTCGAAGCTAGCCTAAAACTTGTCATCCCACTCAAACTTCATATCTTTTCTTATTAATCTTATCAGTGGAGTAGGAATCATCAAGAAGCCTTTTACGAACCTCTGATAATAACCTACCAATCCTAGGAAACTCCGTATCTCGATCACATTCCTAGGAGGATTCCACTCTAACACTGCTTTAACCCTACTCGGGTCTACCCTAATACCTTCAGCTAAGGCAATGTGACCAAAGAATGCCACTTTTTCTAACCAGAAGTCACATTTACTTAACCTGGCGTATAACTGCCTCTCCCTTAAAGTCTATAGCATAACCTGGAGGTGTTGCTCATATTCCTCCCAGGTTCTAGAGTACACTAAAATATTATCAATGAACACAACCACAAACTGATCCAAGTACGGCTTAAAAATTCTGTTCATCAAGTCTATAAAGGTGACTGGGGCATTAGTGAGCCCAAGTGGCATCACTAGAAACTTATAATGCCCATATCATGTCTCGAAAGCAATTTTAGGGATATCACCTTCTTTGATCTGTAACTGGTGGTACCCTAACCTCAAGTCTATCTTGGAAAAGACATTGGCACCCTATAACTGACCAAAAAGATCATTGATCCTAGGCAACGGATACTTATTCTTAACTGTCACCTTATTGAGTTGCCTATAATTGATGCACAATCGGAGTGATCCATCCTTCTTCTTCACAAATAGTATAAGAGCTCCCCAAGGAGAAACACTAGGCCTGATGAAGCCTTTATCCAATAACTCTTACAATTGTACTTTTAATTTCTTCAATTCTACTGGGGCCATCCTATAAGGAGTAATCGATACTAGGTTCACATTATGGTACGTCTCAATTTCAAAGTCTAACTCCTGATGTGGTAGTAATCCTAGTAACTCATCTAAGAACACATCAAGAAAATTAGACACAATAGGTATCTGATCCAAGCTAAGGGTCTAGACACTAGTGTCTATCATTGAAGCTAAGAAAGCTTCACATCCTTTCTGGATGAGTCTTCTAGTTGTTATAGCTAAAATCACATTGTACAGGGAGTCTCTATTACCCACAACAATCACCTCTTACCCATCTAGGGTCTAAAGACTTAACCTTTTCTTCTTACAATCAATAACTGCTCAGTGTTTTAATAGCTAGTCCATACCCAGTATGATGTCAAACTTATGAAAGGGTACCTTTATTAGATTCGTTAGGAAGGTCTGATTATAGATCATTAGAGGCCAGTGTCGATAACTAATGCTCATTGTCACACTCTGACCTATACGGCTACTCACTTGAATATCTACATTTATGGGTTCTAGTTCAAGTCCCCTATTTCATGCTTGTGTGGTGCATATCTATAAATGTCTGGATCCAGGATCGATTAAAGCTAGTATAAAAGCATCAAATAAATGGAATGTACTAGCTATGACATTTGAAGACTCAGCTTCCTTCCGAGCATGAATGGCATACTATTGTGACGAAACTCTAACCTTTAGTCTACCCCTCTAGCTAGTGGTCGGCTAGTCCTATCTCGACTATCTTAGAGGTCTACTAGTTATGGCTGCCATTAAAGCCTATGTCTGAACTGCTTCCACTTGCCTTTGAGGGCATTCTCTCTAGTAATGATGTCATCTCCTCCCTGCCACATGCAACTAGCACTAGTATAACAAGATGCCTCTTTCCAGCATACTTTCAAGTTCTGTTATTTATATATATTATCAGTTAATGTTATTATTATTAAAGGCCCATGACAGACAGACTACTCTTTAAGACACCAGATAGTGGGACTATCC
>CANXYI010595821.1:0-10900 GCA_948208565.1 Hura crepitans
CTGGAGAAAGTAAACCTAAATAATCTATCTCTTATCTTTTTTCTTTTTTTTTCAATTAATATATATATGTGTGTGTATTATATATATATATATATATATATATATATATATATATATATATATATATATATATATATATATATATTAGATGTTTATGAATCACATTTTAAATAATTTTGATAGTTTATTAATTACCTATTATCTCTCTATATGATCTTATATTTTGTATTTATTTATTTAGAATTTATTTTAATTAGTGGCATTTCAATGTATTTCATTTTTTGGTTACATTTTTTTTATCTTTGATTATATTTTCATCTTGGTTTTAATTTAATTGTGTAACACCCTATATCCGACCTATAAATGAACCCGAATATAAAATGTCACTATGATGCCTCTCACTAGACCCACTTCTATATCCGGATAAAAGATGACATGCAACTGATGTCAAACTCTCATATAACCTTATAAACACTTATTTGATAAAACCACCTAATAGTTTAGACCATTGGGGTCTTCGTGTCAAAAATCTTATAGCAGAACGGCTGTCCGGTGACATTATCCTAAATAATAACCTGTATAAAAACACACTAATAAAGATCTCAACATATCCATTCTACAGTATCACATTCTCCACATCCATATCACACACATATCATCAACCATGTCTTATAAACCTCAACCATGCATCATAATCTCAAGATACCTTCAAGACAAACATAACACACATATATATAACACATCATTAATTACAACATAGGTATAACTGACACACACTTGAACTTAAAGATTCATGGATACACATAAATAAGCAAATTCCTTTTGAAAGCCTCTACTTCTTTTTTTCCTTTCCCTTTCCTTTGCTTTTCCCTTCTTTTATACAACATAATACCCATAAACATTCAAAAATCCATATAAAAACTACTACTCATCAAAAACTCAAATTGACTTCATATAACTCAAATTAAGACCTTTACACATCCATAAAAATTACTAAAACTCAAGGAAAACCTCTTACTTAACTTTTGGTCACTATTCATCACACTTCTAAAACTCTATAATTCTTCAAATTAACCCTTTAATCTTGGTGTTTGATGCATGAAAAGACTTATATATAGCTTAAAATAGCTTTAAAGTGTAAGATATGGTGTGTTTAAGGGATGGATTAAAACCTAAGTGGAGGAAGAAATACTCTCATGGCCAACTGGTGCTAAAATAGGAAGAAGGCATATTTTTCTTCCCTCCTTTGACCTAAAACTTGACTTATATAATCATACATAAGTGTCCAAGATCAATTATTGGCTTGATCCAAAGGCCTATATTAATTCCCACTATAAAATCCTTTTAAAACCCCTTTTTATGCCACCTTTTTAATTCTTCAAAATTCTTCCACCAACCAATGAATCCAATAGTTACAAATAATCATACGTAATATTATCTAAGGGTCCGGAATAAATCATATGCAAAAATCTTGAATTTTCGATATATAAATAATCATCTTTCCTCATATGATTTTTATAAAATTCTATTGATCTTCGAAAATTCCAATTTCAATCTTATAAGACTTTTTGGAATATTCGAGTATCAGGTTCTGAAACTCCCGTGTCAATTTGGGCAAAAATACTAAGACTTCTAATTCAGCCCTAACTAGGTTTCTATTCATTTTAGACTGTTGTAAAAGCTTCATTACTGATTTTATCCCACTTAATGACTTCATTTTCATTTCAAATTTTTTTCATAATTATATTATAAATAATACTTCTATTTGATTCGAATTAGTGTAACTCGGGTCTCAAAAAATACTATTCACATCCTGAGAAGTACTATTCATAACTCTGGAATTCTCGAGTGTTATAGTCACATTGCTTATATAATTACTTTTATGCCCCATACATACCTATATATATATAGAATTTAAACACATACATAATATATAATGGTAATAAATAAAAAAATATTGTTAACTTATATAATTATTTATACAATTTATACAACTTTGATATTTCAAAATATTTATAATTAACTTATATAATTATTCACTATGTATTTTATTTTCATAGTTTAAATTTTTCATTCGCTAAAGTAATATAGACATAACATGTATTAAAACTTAACAAATACACTTGGTGGGCCTTCTTATAGACATACAGATCTTGTACTACTAAGACTTAATCTGCTGCTCATCTAATTTTAAACCTAACTTTATTATTCTTAATCTATCATTTAACTATTTATATAAATTTATAATACAATTATTAATCCTAAACTTTAGTTTTCTTATTATGTGCATATTATTATAATAAATATTCTGATTTAGATAACGAGACATCTGGGTCATAATAGCCATGGTGTAATCACTAGCAGAGGTTACACAGGCCATGGAGCATGGCTAAACGGGGTCTATGTAGGCCATAGACCCAAAAAGGTCAATATGGGGGCCATTGACGCCATGGACCATGAGGGATTAGATACGGGGACTCAAAAGCCATAGACTTATAAGTTGAAAATAGGGGCCACAAAAGCTATAGGCCATAAAGGCTAAAGCGCGAGCCATGAAATCCATGGATCATATTGTCAAACAGGGCCACAAAAGTTTTATAGGAAATACTAACCAAAACATGGGCCATTAAAAGCTATGGCAGTACTACTAAATAATTCACTAGTTAGCTAGCCAATCTATACCGTGTTATACTTTGAACAGGTTCATATAAGTAATTCATTTTTACTTTATAACTATTTTCATATAATCACTTATAACTTTATCATCACTTACTATATTATTAGTTTTTGCCTTATGTAAACTCGACATTTGCAAGCTTCTATTTATATGTTAATAATTAATCGTGTATTATCATATTTTTAATTTGTACTGTTTTAACAATTACATACTGAATATTTTTATATGACTTACATTTATACATATATTTTTGACTAATTATCACTTTTATTATAGTTCTCATTGTGACATCCCTCACCCAACCCACTCTCGGATCTGGATGAAGGATGGAACACAACCAATCTCTAACCTCCTTATATTGAATAAATTAAAAACTTTATATCACATAACTAGTTCACCATAAAATATCATCATCATGTGTCTACTACAAACATATAATAAGTTACATTATTTAGGGTCATCATGTAGAAAATTCGACAGCATGATAGTAGTTCGATGACACTATCCCAAATAGTAACCTGTAAAGAAAACACTTATATAATCTCTACACATCCCAACTTTAGCATCTCAACCATAATATCATATCACATGCATCATTCTCCCATATAACTTATCCTCATTCAATCAATCATCTCAGTACATATCTTCTACATATGTAACATTACACCATATGAGCACGCTTAACATAAGCAACATAGTCTCAAGTAATCTTCCAAACAAACTACACATATAAACATATATATACAAACCATATCTCTTTTGATAATAAAGATACATCACTTATACATGCAGGCCTATCGCCCTTTTTGTTACACATGAGTGCCATACTTAACTAATATTAGACTCAAAACTTATATATACACATGTATTGTATAAAATAACTCCTCTTCCATAGCCTTTATCCATTGTAACTACTAGCTTCCATGTACACATGTCTTTATATACCTACACATTGCAAAACAAATGCAATGCGCTAAGCTCTATAGGTTAGCAGTGTATCCAATAATATATGGCTTAAATATTGATATATGTGTATCACATGTAAGAATAATTCATTATTATTTATTAGTTAGTTATCTCAGATGTTAGAAAATAAGAACGTGCTTTCATGATAAGAGCAAATACACATGCACAGTATATTGAAACATAAAATAAAGTTCCAAATAATAGTTACATTTTTTTAGTTCATTAGTAGGTATTAATCTTATATGTATATACATTTTTAAGTATTATTTCCCTTGATTAACCCACATGTTAAGCATTTGACTCTATTAAAGTATATTTCTTTATAATTATTTTCCTTCATAACTCATATACAATTCATTGTCCAAACATATGATTAAACTTCATTTATAATATACATTGTTTATTTTATATTCACATGTAAACTAACACTTATCACAAATCACAGTTCTTCTTATGTCTACCAATATGTCACAATATACATAAACATTGTACTCAATATTCCTATGATTATATGTATCTATATCAGGCTATACCATCAACTATCATTATCACATGCAATTCATACTATCATAACATGTATCATAAACATCATTTTTTTAAGGTTAGTTATAGCTTATTGATCATTTTTTATTTAGTTATCCATTTAGTTTTGCCCATAATCAATAGATAATATCCTGATATTAAATAATGAGAATCGAGGGCCACAGAGAACATATCAGGAAATATATAGAATCGAGGGCCACAGAGGCTATAATGAGGACCACAAAGGTTATATAGGGTCCCAAAGGTTATAAAATCAAATAATAGACCAAAAGCAAAACAAAGGTTTAAAGACCATGATCGGGGGCTCAAAAGCCATATATGGGGGGGCCGAAGGCCATAAATAAGCACCAAAGTGCCCTAACAACTACTAATCTCCCTAGTTGACTAATCAACATATCCAGACTATGTTGTCTACATTCATATAGGCATTAGTCTTTAATTACGTTTCACATAATTACATATATTTACATTTAACACCTTTATTGTATGTTTAAGGTCACATATACTTAACATTGTATCATATCACATATCCCCTATGGATGCACAAAGCATCATCAATCTCATAATCTTAGGCCAATAGGCCATACATCATAAAGAGAAAATGAGCCATAACTTAAAGTAGGCCATTTGGCATAATACACGCATATCATGCCATCTTCTAATTTCATATCCATATTAGTTATATATATACATGTGTGATTTGCTTTCATAAATTATTCACACATATTTTATGCATGCATAATTTATCAAGGTTAAAGCCACACAAGTACCCCTTATTCTTGTACTTTAGCTTTCGACCACAAATTCCATTTCTTTACCATTATTACCATTTCATTTTTATAGATCCCATCACTTTAATTTCATGTTTTAAATACTCAAGCACACTTATTACCTCAACACGTATAACATAACTCAAAGGATCATACACTATCCATGAAACCAAGGATGACAATTAAGTCATATTACATAAGGTACCCATGAATTGCACTAGTATGTAACATATTATATGCCACTTAAAGATTAATAAATTAATAAAATAATTAAGGCACTAGTACACTTATAGCATCTTAGGTTTTACAACTTACATTTCATAAATCCATGCCCTCTAAGAAAATTGATTTTCAAAAGTTCCTCATGTAATATTAATTTCTCTTACAAAACATTTTTAAAACAACACATTAGCCAATTATACTTGAACATCACAATTTATACATTCATATCACCAATAACCTAACTATATTACATACTCATATTATATTTTCATCAAAATCCTTGCTTATCACAATTCCTTCAAGAATCAAATTTTAAGTACATGATCCCATGATTATAACTTACTCTTATATTACTACGTGTATGTTCATAACTTCATATCATCATGCAATTACCTTGTTGTGATACTATATATCTAATTTTAGACCAATTGTGTATCTTATTCATTTTAAAGTCACATTTCCCTCAAGATTTAACTTACCCATTCACATAATTCACTACTATAGTTTTGGCCAACTACATACCTTTTTTCTTTAGCACATTTCATTTCCTATATGTCCAAGACATCAATTTCATGATTCTACACACAATTTCACATTTGATATATCATTACACTTAACATAACTTAAAGAATTATGGTACACTTCCATTCGGCAATAAGCACATCCACACACATATAGTATTACTCTTAACATAAGTCTAAGGTATTACATTATAAATCCTTTAGTCTTAAGCCTAACTACATAAACTAACTTAAATCATGCATATATGAGTTTTATTATCTTTTCATACCTCGTTTTATTATTCATCACCATACTACCTCTTATTTCTATAGCACTATTGTATATGTCACATGTGAAATTAAGGAATTACTAAAACACAACATGCACCTAATCTATATACTTTTAAGTTTTGACTAACATGCATTTTTATTTCTATTTAACACATTTTCATCCCTTACGTGATTCACAAAATATTTACATGATTTCTTAAACATACTACATATTTTCCATATTATTACAACTAGCATAACTCAAGTAACATGCTAAGTATATTTTTGCCCTCAACTCTATCACACACTTATCACTTTTAATTCTTCTATAAACATATTTTAACCATGCCTTTAACATCAGTTAACTACCTATCATACATGCATGTCAATTATCATTAACATATACACATTAAATACAACATACACACACACACTTTTTAATGCATTTAGGCTATTGAATACACATACTAAGGCTTTAAGACACTTTTTTAAACTTTTTCAACCTTTCTCCTTGCCTTTTCCTTTGTTCCCTTCTTTTTTCTCTACAAACATAATGCAAAGGAAACTTTAAAAATCTACAATAAATTCTATATGCTTCAATTACCAAATGAAACTATTGATAACTTTAATTAGGTCTTTAAAACATCCCACAAAAATATAAAACCTTAAAAAGGAACACTTACATAAAAGGTGAGCACTATTCATCAAAGAGACAAATCCTCAAAATACTATAAATTTTCCCTTCAATTTCCTTGTTTAAGGTTTGAGAAAGTTTTAGGATGTCTTAAAATGGGGTTTAGGTGTAAGGGTTGGTGGAATGGAAGGCTAGAAATCAAGCTTAAAAGCTTGAATTTACTCTTATGGCCGACGCCATTTTTGGAGGAGAAAAGGGTAGAATTTCTATCCTCTCTAGCCACACCTAAAGGCCTTTTATACCCCTTTAACCAAAGGCTAAGATCTTCATTCAACTAAATCCAATGGCCTAAATTAAATAAGCCCATAAAACCTCTTTTAATTCCCTTTAATTATTTCTTCAAATTTCATACATCAATTAGCATTTCTTATGGCCTCAAATAATCATTCATATCATTACTTGAGGGTTCCGAAAAAATTGAAAGCAAAAATCTCAAAAAATTTATTTAAACCAACACTTTTAACATTGTTTAATTTTTAGAAAATTCCCATAATCTTCAAAAATTCCAATTCCATTAAACTCCTAGAAATATTTGAGTATCTAGATATGGCGATCTTGAGTCATTTTGGATAAAAATATGATAATTATCTATTCAATCCTGACTAGGTTACTATTCACTTTACACTGTTGTAAAAACTTTACTTCTGTTTTTAATCATCGATGACTTCATTTTCATTTCAAACTTTACCCAATATTATATTATAATTAATACTTTCATCCTATTCGATTAGTGCAATCCAAGTCTCGAAAAATACTATTCATACGTTGGGAAGTATTATTCACAAGTACACTTGTTATCAGTCATTAACCATTCAAATGTTCTTTTTTTTCATGCCAAACTGCACCCGCAGCCTATTTACAATATGTACTATTGATCAGTAAGAAAAGAATTGTTCACATCTCAAGAATCACTATTCACAAGATTGAGATTTACTATTCATGAATCTTGAGATTTTCGAGCGTTACACTCACTTTTAAAATCACAACACACACATATAACTATTTATATTTATATAGTTTTAACTTTTACTTATAGCACTCATATATATAAGTCATTTATTAAGCTTTTTTTTTCATTTTTCTCTAATTTCCTAATCAATTTTTTCTAATACTTTCTTTATTCGTAAATTTTTAATTTCTTTAATTTCATTTATTTGTAATTTTTAAATCATGTTTTTATTGTTTTGTTAACAATACTTCATCATATTTTCTTTTAATTTCTAAAAATTACAAATGACATTTTCCTTTTCCTTATTTTCTTTTATACTTTCTTATCATTGTACATTTAGCCTTATATAAATTCCTCAATCATTTTATTATTTACATTTTCATTCTTATTTATATATACTTACATAAATTCAATTTACCAAATTTACATATGCATACATAATTTCAATTTACCAAATTTTCCTATAATTTCTACTTAATTCACTTTTAACTTATATTCAGTTATACTTACCCATTTATCATTTACATTTCATATATAAGCTATTTTTTGTGTTACAAATGTACACTTAGAATTTACATTATACATGAACATGTATTTTCAAATACTATTATTTCTTTAAAACCACACTTTATACCTTTCTAACTTATACCTATACTTATAAATTTACATTCACTTATTTTAAATCTTTATTCCTATATTAACCCCTTATTTTACCTTATTAATTGCTCTTTCCTACATGTAAATAAATTGATTGTTTTACTAACTTACTTATTATTTATTTTTTTTCATTATTTCAATATATATTAATTTCATTACACCCTAGTATTCATTTTCCTATCTAATCACTACTTAAATTTCATTTTATTTCTTTTACATTTTCATTTATAATTTTAACATCTCTTTTTTACTGCAACCGTATTCAATATACATTTCATCTACTAACATCCAATTAAATTACTAAATTCTCGTAACAATTTCCTTACATCATATTACAAATTATTCTTACAAATATCTATTTCTATTTCAAATTAATTATCATATACATCATTTATTAATTCCTATGATTTTCCAATAAATATTATCTTTACCTTATGTTAATATTTATTTCATTTATCACTACATTAATAAGTTATTCAATTCATATCATATGCTAATTATTCTATTGTTTATATAAACATATCAACGATTTTATTTCTTTTAAAAATTACACATACAATTCATTCTATTAATTATTTTTATACATATACATATTAATAATTTAATTCAATCTTCCTCATTTATCATATTTACAATTTACAATTTTTTATTTTTCATATAAATGCAATTTTTTTATTCATTTATTTATTTTCACATCTACTTATTTTATTATTTCCTTTATATACATATATATGTATCTTCAATTTACTTAATTTCTTTTTCATTTCCATATATTTATTCTTATAATATTCCTTTACTTTACCATATTTCTTTTTACTTTCTCCTCTTGTATAATCATTTCATCATCTTTAATTTTAATTTTATCCTTATTTATTATGTAGTCTTCTTATCTCTATTATTTAAGATATCTTACTGCCAATGTTTTTATACAAATAGTTATGCCATTAAGCTATAATTCCTAATTTTCACATGGTCACTATTTTCGGCCAAGTGATAATATCCATCTAAATGTATTCTTTTTTTTTATTTACATAAAATGCTTGTATCATTATTATTTTAAACTTTAATTCTTATCCTTCCTCTTGCCACATTTCACTAAAGGGTTAAAGGGAGATAGTGCATCAAGCTATTCATAAGGGCCATATTGATCCTCTTCCCTAGGGATCCCAGATGAGGAACCCTAGAAGAGCTACTGACTCTAACTATTGTCCATGTAATAATCAAATATCACATAATTATATCTAATATCCCTTTTATCCACTTTTGACATTATGTAACTTATACACCTAATATTATTCAATTTAAGGTTCCTCTCCATCACTAATCTTAGTTATAATTACTTTGTATATAACTACAATTGATTCTTTCTAGGCATATGTCTACTCAGGAAATACTAAGTTTGATAATTCTAAGATACACTTAAGTAAAATCCAAATGAATATGCTTACCTTTCGTAAGCTCTCCTTCACTTAGTCTTACTTTAACATCTACTCACTTTGAGTTTCATCATTTCTTTTTAAGATTCTTCCTTTTTCATAATAATGTTCCTCAAAAAATTCATCAAAAATACATTTAAACTCAAATCACTAAATTGACTTCATATTAATGAAATTGAAAGCTAATGATATCCATATGAAATGTTAAATTCAATAAAGAATACCAACTCACCATTTAATTGCCTCATGCTCCTCCATATAACATTTCTTTTCTTCAAATGTAATGCCTAAAGTCTAAAAGTTACTTATGAAAAGGAGTTTGGAGAGGGGAAACTATCATTTAGAATCAATTTATCCTAAGAGTTTGGTGGGAGAATAAAATAGAAATGGTGAGAAATTGAGCTTGTAGTTTTGGCCACTTCATCTTCTTAAGGGAAGAAGATGTGTTTCTTTTCCTCTAAAACATTAAAAAGACAAAATGTAAGGGTATTTATATGAAAAGTTAGAGGGTGTAAATATAATGAGCTAAAAAGAATCAAGGGTTCTAATAAATGCAATAAGAAAAAATCTCATATTATTTATTAATTTCAATAATACTAGATAATAGATTTTTATCATCATAAAGGGGTACTTATAAAGCTAGGATTTAGTGGAACACTATTCAATCTAATGGCCCTAATTTATCCCTATAAAAATCCTTGCATTATTATCCATTTAGTTTCCCTTTTTATTCCTTTGTTTCTTATTTATTTTCCTCGATTTATTTTTAATTGTTTCAACACAAATAAAATTGCAACTTTGACTTTTAGACTTTTTAGAATACTTGAGTTCAGCATTTACTGCTTCCAAGTCGATTTGGTTATAATTGTTGAATTTTTAATTTAGCCCTAATCAAGTTACTATTCATTTTTTACCTACCCCAAATTTTACTTTCGACTTTTAATCTCCTTAGCATCCTTATTTTCACCTCAAATTTCATCCAAAATAATCTTATAAATAATGCCTTTATCTGATTAGGTTTGTGCCACTCGAATCCCAAGAAATACTATTCATGACTCGAGAATTGCTATTCACTACACACTGCCTTATAAACCTTATTTTTATAATTTCTCATTTTCTTGTGAACAATCCTTGTCCCACACCATTCTTTCATAATTATAAACCAACACTATACCATGAAATGTAAATTTCCAAATTTTTATTAAAGTTCCATTTA
>CANXYI010595947.1:0-11053 GCA_948208565.1 Hura crepitans
CATTTTACTATTCTTTTGGCCACCTTTTCCATGCCATACATGACATATAATCATCATTTCAATCACCAAACCTCATTGCCATTTTAGTACCATTTCCATATATTACACCATTGCTTAAAATAACCATTGTCATACCTCACATTCCATACCACTTTTCATGCCAAATTAGAAAATTTTTATTACATACCATTTCACACATTTCTTACACCAAATTAGTTCCACATTCACACAATATGGTTTCACCATACATTATTCATACTCATGCATTTATTTAACCATATTCCATGCCATATTCATATCACACATGACATTACTCATCATTTTACGTCATGTACCCATGCCATACATTCATGCGCATGTTATGCCATGCCATGCCACACCTCTCAACCACACATTCAACATGGATAAACCTCTCAGTCATACATACATCATGGACACACACATTTTTTTCTCACTTAATTCACACATACCATCCCTTTCACATATAACCAACATCACGGCATGCTTATATCAACAATTCAGACTCACACATGATCAAACTCACAATTCCATGCACATGTTTATGGAATTTCACATATATTCACATCATAGCATGTTTGTATTACATCAAATTCACATATTAGAGTAAATTTGCTACACTATTGATGCCTTAAATCCCTTTGTTGTTCATTAATTTACCTTACACCTATATAATGTAACTTAAGCTTAGAAATTTCACTAAAAGTCATTCCAAACTCCAAATTGAAATCTAAAAACATGTAAATTTTTAGAATTATTAGGGCTACCTAAAACTAAAATAAAAACCAAGAAATCATCACTTACACCTAAGTTGAACCTTATGTCCACCATAGCCAAAACTTCCATTTTAGCCATTTTCTTGTAACTCTAAGGCTAAAAATGGACTCTAGGAATCACAAGGATATTTTTCCCTATAATTTTTATGATTTTTCGTGGAAGATTAGTAGTGGCTTATGGTGGTTATGGAGGAGAAATGGAGCAGAGGAGTTATTAGAATTGGTGTTAGCAATAATAAGAAGAAAATGGAGTAGAGATGGTGGAGGGTGATGACTTAACACATGTGGGTGGTGTGTATGTGTTAGCGACCCTTTTATACAAGGGGTAGGTGGCTCGTTTCATAACACGTGTTGACCAAGCGGCTCGAATAAATTCATTTTTAGCTATAACTTTGAGCAATTTTAAAAATTCATCTGGACCTTTAAAAATCATTGTGTTTGTTCTAAAAATCCTTGATTATACCCATTTAGGGCCTCGTAAAATTTTAGGTCCAAATTCCTTCGACAAGTCAGTTAACTAATCAAATGTAAAATTGAGAAATTCCAAAAAATTATCGAATGATCTCAAAAAATTAAAATTCCCTCACCAACATGTAGATTAGAATTTTGAACCTTCAAGGTTTGATATTTTTAGGCCAATCTGGGCACATCCTGGGTCATTCCTGACACAAGTCCATCTAAGGCTACGATTCACTAGCTTATAGCCTAAAATGAATTATTCGTTCTACTAAATTTCTAAATTCATTTGTTTTACCCATTTTATGGCCTTCCAAAGTTTCATAATTGGTACACATCAGTTCTGGCCTTACATAGGTGTCCTGACTCCCCAAGAACATTGTTCGAGCCTCAGAGGTACTATTCATAAAGCCCTAATTTACAAGTGTTACAATTCTTCCCCTCTTATGTAATTTTATCCTTAAAATTACCTATTGAATATAAGTGTGGTTCTGAGCCTACATCTGCTTCTCATTTTCCCTAGTAGCTTTTTTTGTTTGTAATGCTTTTATAACACTTTGACCAATGGTATGGCTTTATTCCGCAATTGCTTTACTTCTCTAGCTAGGATCTGTACCAGTTCTTCTTTACAAGCCAAATCTAGCTATACTTGAATCTCTTCTATAGTTATTACATGTGATGGATCAAATCTATACCACTTGAGCATCGATAGATGGAATACATCATGGATTTGCTTCAACTCATATGGTAAGGCTATCCTGTATGCTAATGGCCCCACTCGCTCTATAATCTCATAAAGACTAATGAAACTAGGGCTAAGCTTCCCTTTCTTGCCAAACCTGAGTATTTTCTTCCACGGCGATACTTTTAAAAACAATTTTTCACCCACTTCATATTACATATCCCTTCTTTTCTAATTAGCATAGGATTTCTATCGATCCATGGTAGTTTTCAATGTTTCTCTTATAATCTTGACTTTTATCTTCTGCATCCTCGATCAAATCAATCCTTATAATCTTGCTTTCACCTATTTCACTCTAACAAAAAAGAGTTTTGCACCTTTTGCCATATAGTGCCATGCCTATTCGCGTCCCTTTTTCCTTTGGGCTAGTCAAACTAAAATAGCTGAAGACTTGACCTATGGCTCACTCCTTGAGTCTCAAAAGATGAGAAGGAAACTAAAGGAATCTTAAGTTGTTCCTATTTGATTAGCCTAGGAAAAGCGAGTTGGGCACCACAAGGTAGGAGTCGCCACCCGACCGAAGTCAGGAAATACCTTGTAGGGCTAAAACTAGAGTGGTTTAAAACCCTACTCCTATTTATACCTCAAGTTATTACAAAAATTTGGTTTGAATTTATAATATTATTCTTTTTCTCAAGTAGCATTTTACAATTAAAATAAGTCATGTATTCACACATGAGGAATCACTAAACATGTTTACAGAAAAATAAATAGGTCCTTAAAGTTAAAATATCATACATGAAATCGGGCAGTTGATTTGTCTTGAGAACTTTGGTTCTCGCATGCCAATTTTAGAAAACGAATTTTATTTTCGTGACTTTTATTAAGAAAAATCTTTTTTATTAACAAAGCACCACTTAATTATGTATAAAATGATTTTGATTATTATTTCTTTCCAACATGCAAAGATTATTTTCTACCTAATGTGACTTTCACGAAATATATCAAGATTGAAATTAAAAATATCATACACAAAATCGGGTGGTTGATTGGCTTGAGAACTTTGGTTCTCGCATGTCAATTTTAGAAAATAATTTTTATTATTGCAATTTTATTAAAAAAAAATCAAAAACCCATTATAGCATTCACGAAATATACAAGGAAATAATTCGATAATAAAAATATATTACATGGCAAATACCTAAAATACCTCCTAATCGAATAAAAATAAAAATTACGTTTTAGAGCATCTAAAATACAATCTAACTAAAACGAGCAATAATAAAGGAAATTAGTAGAAGAACACATAGAGCATAAAATAAAATAGATAGCAAAAAATAAAAGGTCATTAAAAGGTTACTTCACCGGGATTTAAGGAGGTGGCAAAAAAAATAACAATCAAGTCCTAATAAATCAAACAACTCACATCATAATAAAAATAAAATGTTAATATGCGAAGCAAAAACAGAAAAACAAATAAAATAAAAAAATGAACAATTGTGCAAATATAAAAATATCGCACAAATAAATTATCACATATAACTGGTAGATGGATAAAACAAAAAGAAAAAAATAAAAATAGTAGAAAAAAGGGGTCAATTAACCTACCGTGTATATTTGCCTTAGAAAAAATCTTGACTGGATCGAAAAATTGCGACTAAAATCTTTAGAAATCTCAAAAATGGTGTTTGAAGAGTGTATTTTTGCTTTTTGTGTCTTTTTTCCTAAAAAAAAATGAACCTTTTTTTTGAAAAAAACATTTTAGCTTTTATGCACGCTTATCGAGGTAAAAAATGTCATTTGGGTGAAAATAGTTGGTTTTGGCTCAAAACGGCCTTTTTGATGATTTTTTTAATCTGTACCATGGGGGACATTACCCCCTACACCCTCTTGGGCATCAGTGTTAGGTATTAAGCTTGAGCCTATCAGGCCGAGCCCCTCAACCCACCACAGATGCTTATTTTTCTCACATTTAGAGTCACACCGTGAGATTTTTTAGGTCAGGCAAAGACTTAAAAGAAAATTTTTAAAGAAAACTTTGAGATCTTTGAACTAGACATTAAAACCCTATTTATTAGGATTTTTGTCCTTTTCATCATCATTAGGCAAACTAAACATAGGAGCCCTAGAGACCCAGTGTCTATAGTTGCCCCCAACTTTAGAGAGGTGACTATAGAGTGTGTGAGGCGACCCAAAGTTTGGAAAAGAAAGAGACACATACCTTGTAGGGCGAACCTTTTATAAGAATCATTGTGACTAAAGTTAATGGGGTCTAGGCAGTGCTAGAGACCTTGCACCCGAAGTTGATTTGGTTCAGGCATTGCTACAAGACATTGCACCTGAACTTGGGTAGTGCTATGAGACATTGCACTCGAAGATAATTTGGTTCAAGTAGTGCTCCGAGACATTGCACTTAAACTCGAGGAGTTCTATGAGATGTTGCACTCGAAGTTAATTTGGTTCAGGCAGTGCTACGGGACATTGCACCTAAACTCGTGCGGTGCTGCAAGACATTACACCCGAAGTTAATTTAGTTTAGACAATGCTCTGAGACATTACACCTAAACTCAAGCAATGCTGTGAGACATTGCACTGAAAGATGATTTGGTTCATGCAGTGCTCTAAGACATTACACCTAAACTTGAGCATTGCTATGAGACATTGCACCTAAAGTTAACTCTTAGAGGGATTTGTTGTCAATGCGTGGCCATTCTTGCTGCTTGCAACTGAGCAAATGGTACTAGGTTGATGTTGGCACATTTGTGATGTTGCCTAGAAAATTTAGCTTATCCCCTATGTAGAAAAAGAAGGTAAAATGTGTTAGTCATCAGAGGTCATTTGCAACATGGATGCATGTTGTGTGTGTGAGTGCATTTTTTAAATTCATATCATGGTTTTGAAAACTATTATCTTTATATCTTTTCTTCACTTTTTTTTTTCATGCATCATGATTCTAGTTTAATTCATTTTGTTGATTTACCAATATGCTGATAAAAAGATAGATGCGATAAACAAAATATGACAATTTTATGAATGAAAGCTTTTTAGTACAAAATTTTGGGTGTCCTAAGCTAATATGTACATAAAAAGATAGAAAAAGGTCTAAAGAGTTGGTGAGTGTCTCTAATCCCTAAGTGTTTAGAGCTTTATCTCCATCATGTCCAGCCACTTAGATGTTCGATGCTTAGACTCCTCGATCTTTATGCTAAGGTCTGTGTGGATATGATGGAGCTACTATATCATTCGGGCTTTCAAGCCCTATAGAAAAGTCTCAAACGGTGACAGAGGAGGTGCTAAAGAAGATGGCCCACCTCATCTATCCTCTATCACTGAGCCGATCTCTAGGGAGACAAGTCTACCCCTAATAGCTCCTCGAGGTCGACTATGAACTGGTTATCCCCTCTTTGCTACTGCCTCACCTGTTTATCTAGCTTAGTAGCTGCCAGCAGTCTGTAGCTGGCTGATGCTTGGGAATCAACCCTCGTGATCCTAATGGCTATGCAGGTGTCTTTGTCAACCCATAGCTACTATCAAAGGGGCACACCGAGATGCTGCTCTGTGATTCCTAATCCCAATAGAATGGCTGTGACAATCCTTCCAATAATGATCCCTTTGCTCGAGGATCAACTAGCATGATGGAGATGCTCAAGGATGGTCCATGTTGGGTTAAACCAAATGCCATGCTCTATGGCCCAAATACCATATAGCTCAGTCCACTTTAACTGACCGGTACTACCAATGTGCCCTAGGTAATTGATGGCCGAGATTTTGTACAGGTACCAATAGATAGGATCTCTAATAGCGGATGCCTTAGCTCGATTGGCATTGTAGAACATGCCAACCTGACCAATGTACTCCCAGTACTCATCCAAACTCTTCGGGACCTCTATGCCCTAGTCAGCTGGTAGGCATAGTAGTTCGATGAACTGGAGAAATGAGAAATTAAATTTGGTCCCAAGGGCAGTGAAATGGATGGTGGATGCACTGCTCAGGTGTGCCTACTGAAAATGGAAAGTGCTTAGAAACTCTAAGGTGATGGTTGGATAAGTGGTGCACCTCTAGAAGTAGAACTCTCACCATCCCACCTGAGCGAGTAGTTGGTCTACTCTATCTAGCATGCTTAAGTCCTACAGTGTCTGGGTACATAAGTTCAGCTCCTAATTTGTGTAACTATGAAGAGGCATCAGAACCGCTTAACTTCTTCGTCAATAAGCTAGCCTAGTACTGCCACATGTTTTGGCATAGGTTGGTGGCATGGGCAACTTTGTTGTCATTGTGGAGGCATGATTATGTGTATATATATAGTGTTTGAGTGATGAACAAGATGAGAAAATGCATGAAAATGACAAAAAATGAAAAAAAAAAATGAACTTTATATAATACAGGGAAAATGGCCGTTTTTGCTAAATCAAAATAGCCATTTTGGCCTTGTGAAAATGGCCATTTTTAGCATTGAAAATGGCCATTTTCTAAGCTGAAAATGGTCATTTTGAGGCCTGAAAATAGCCATTTTTAGTCAAACCAAAAATGCCCATTTTCTAGCCTAAAATCAGCCATTTTCACTCAAAAATGCCCGTTTTCTAACCAAAAATGCCCATTTTTTTTTCCAAAATACTAGTTTTCCACCTTTTTAAACTATAAATGCACTAATGTATGCATAGATCCTCATGCCACTTGAATTTCTCCTTGTTTTTGCAACAATGAGCAATGAATTTCTTCAAAAACTTCATAAAATTCTCGATCTCCCATCCATATGGGTAACTTCTATCTTGGCTCCCCATAGTGGGCTAAAATTTCTTTGAAGAGTGCATCTTGATCAGTCTTTTCTCAAGGCTATGACCTAATTTTAGGACCTATAATTCCATAACTTTCGATTTTCTCATCAAGAATTATGCCCTCTATTTGAGGAATTCGCTGCAATTTTAGGCGTGTCTCACTTTTTGATACACTACCCTACTGTCCAACTTGCATTCTTCACTACCTGTATGAGGTCATTGATGTGCTAGGCATATTACCATCATTGGCTGCTCAATAGGTCTTGAGGAGAGGACCAATCTCTCTAAGTGCATTGCTGGCCTATGTTGAAGGCTACACGGACATTCCATCTTTTTGTGCGGGTTCCTATTCATTCATCTTTTTCTCTAAATATCTAACAATTTCATCTAAAGACTAGTTTAGAGACTATTAGTTATTTTGCATGGTCAATGATTTAATGAAAGGCCTGAATCCTTTTCCTTTAATCCTTGCTGAAACAATCCTTGGCCTTGACATTGTGCAGTCTAGAGAAGCCGAATTTTTCCATGAGAGCCTACTTTTTCTTCAAGTTTTTTTTAGAATAAAGCACCCAAAAAGGGGTTTTCACCCTATTCTCTAGTCTGTCTTTTGCCTAGAAAGCCTTTATAGGTTTTCCTAGAAGACTTTTAAGGGTAGACTGCCCTTACAAGTTTTCATCTTACCCCTTACTTGACTTTGCTTAAAATGCCTTTGTAGGTTTTCATTCCTAACAACATTTTTTTAGGTCTGGTTATAAGAAAAGCTTCACTTACTATATAACCCTCCCCCTCATGTCATTGGATCTTATAGCTTAAAGCATTTGCTATCTCGAGCCATCATGCGTCGTTTCATAGATGTCAAGCAATAGGTCTCCTAGTTAGGTGCTTTAATGGATAATGTTATAAGTTTTAGGAACTCTTGGATTTACTTATAGTACATGCAGAGTAGTGGCACATCAGGCTGCGTTCCTCTAGCTAGCTTTCATAAGGTTACCTTTTGCATCCCTGACCGTTGTGTGAGGCAATTTGGTGAGAGCCAAGGCATTGTCACCTACCTATTATCTTTTAAAGGAGGAGATATATCTGTCACCTTTATTACTGGCTATCACGACCAATGGGGGTAGTTAATCTGAAGATGAACATCGTACCTAAGGCTGTTTACAACTTTTAAACTTTTGATCTATATAAATAATAGGTAACAGGCCCTTCTCGAGATGGTGAGAGCAACAACAAGAGGCAGAAGACTTAAGGGTTTTTTTTTCTTGTATTCAACATTATACTCCTTTAGTTTATAAAATGCTCAACATGCTTATTAAAGTGGTCCTATCTAGCTGTATCATATTTGGCATTTTATGTTAATCACAATAGGACATTAATGCAATAACACATTTCCTTGTTTTATCAAGGGAGATCTTAATTACATCTTAAACTCCTATTGTCAATCAGCCTTTACGGGTTTTCTTGATTGACCATTTTCTCTCAACCCCTAATTGTTGCATAGGATGCTTTTTTTCGATTTTTACCCTATCAGGGTGCCCACTTTTAGCAAGGCCACCGTTTGCCAGTTTTTGATCTGTAGGGCCATTATTATTTTTTCTTTTTCTCATTCATTTGTCTTTAGCCATAAAACCTCTTCAACTTATCTATGTTCATAGGCTCTTTGAATTTATTTCCATCACAATCTGTAAGGATTGCAGCACCCTTAGGCAATATTCGTTTAAGGATGAATAGTCCCTCCCAATTTGGTTTGAACTTCCCTTTGGGTCAGGTAGCCCCAGCCTTTCTATTTGAGGACTAGCTCTCCTTCTTTCAGCTTGTGATTCTTCACCCTTTTACTGAAAGTGCATGTCATCCTTTTTCTAGTAAATTTGATTGCGATAGTTAGCTTTTAGTCGCTTCTCGTCTAGCAAGTTCAACTGTTGGAACCTCTGTTCGACCTAGGCAATCTCAAGAATCTCTACCTCTATTGCCAGTCTCAATGACTAGAGCTCGATCTCTACTAGAAGCATCACCTCTATCCCATACACTAAAGAGAATGCAGTAGCACCTATTGAAGTTCGAACCACAGTCCTATAACCCCAAAGAGTAAAAAGAAGCTTATCAGCCCAATCTCTATAAGTTAAAACTATATTGGCTTGAATCTTCTTGATATTCTTATTTGTTACTTCAATTGCACTATTAGCCTGTGGTCTATAAAGGGAGGATTTGTGGTGTTAAATCTTGTATTTTTGTAATAACGCCTTTGTTTTAGCTTGAAACTGGACATCATTATCTGAAACTATTTGATGTGGAACCCTATATCTACATATTAAATTCCTTTTTTATGAATTTGGCCATCTCTCTTGCTCTTAATCTCTTAAAAGATTCTGCTTCGACCCATTTTGAGAAATAATCAATAGCTACCACAACAAAATGATGGTTGTTTAAGGCTGTTGGATGTATCTCCCTAATTATATCTATCCCTTATGCATCAAATGGTCAAAGGGATGATAAATTATGAAGTTCTAATACTAGCACATGTTATAAATCCCTATATTGCTGACACTTATGGCACCTTTACACGTACTTTGAGCTATCATGGTCTACAATAAGCCAAAAGAATCCTTGGCGCATGATCTTTTTGGCTAACACTAAACCATTCATATGTGTACCACATGACACGAATGTATTTCCTCCATTTTTTGCATCTCTCTCCTCTAGGTAATGAAGCTGAAGATCATATTCTTGCCTTTTGTATAGGACCCTATCTATACTAATGAACTGAGTTGATAGTTTCCTCAATACCCTCTTATCCTTGACTGTGGCTTTTTAAGGGAAGTTTCCATTTTTTTAAGTAATTCTAGATATCATAAAACCATGGCTTATCTAGGTCACTTACATGTAAATCGAGGCAGTGACACTGGTCATGAAACTTTGAGGGGCTTTAATTTGATGAAAAAAGGCAAAATTTAAAAATTTTGCAAAACCAATAATTCATTTTAGACTATAAGCTACCCTTCTGTGTAATAAAAATTTTACGTGCCGAGACTGACTCGGGATGTGCCCAGACGGACCCAAAAATAATAGATCCTAAACCTTAAAATTTTCACTAAGTCCATTAGTGAAAGAATTTTTGGATTCTAAGGTCATTTGAAAATTTTGGTAATTTTTAAGGTTAGCATGCAAATTGAGGTAGTTTGAAAACTGCCCTATCAATGGAATTTGGTAGCAAAAATTTATGAGCATGTAAAAAGGATTAAAATATGAATTTTAAAATAAATGATGTAATTTTTTGAGGTCCATTTGAATTTTGATGAATTTTTAAAGTTTTACAAAAAAATCAAGCCTTTTCAAGATAGTTCGAGTGGTTGTGGGACCCACCCACACATTGCCAGCTAGTGTAGGGCCCATGCCAAGTGGTAACATCCCTTGACAAGTGAATAATTCCACTAAATGGAAGAAGAAATTTTTCTTCCTCTCATTGTTAGAATCGACGCCAGTTAGAGGAAAAATAGTCATTTTCATCATCTTTTTTCATTCTATTCCAAGAAACTCTTCTCACTTAAATTCATCTTTATGTGTTAGAGAATTGAGGGAAAAAGAATTTCTAGAAAAGGAGCTTTCAAGAATTAATTAAAAATCACCAAAATGTGTAAAGGTCAGATAGCTTTCCAGCAAAGGCAGCAAGCTTTCAAAGTGAGTTATCATAGGTTTTCCTTGAGATTTCTTTCCTAGAAATAGGTGTTTGAGGTGCCTAACATTTGTGGGTATATATTTGAATGGTTTTTTATGGAAATTGAAGAGTAAAGTGGCTTGAAAAAGGGACGAGAAAGCTTACATGGGCCTGGAATTGAGGTTTAAAGGCTTGGAGTGCTTGTTATTGCTAAGGTATGTGAACTTAACCATTTGGTTCATGTTATCTTGAAATTGTGGTTGATAAAAGATTTTGAATAAGGCTATTAGGATGCTGAATAGTGGGTTAAATAAGGTTGAATGAATCCTTAAGTGATTTAATCATAATAAGTATTAATTAGGTGATAATTTGAATAATTGAACCATATATGTTGGCAAGAGTTAGTGTATAGCCAAGAGGTTTGAAGAGGGAATAGAATGGCATGTTTATGGCACTAGAGGCAATTGAATTGTTATTAGTATTGAGATATAATGGAATTATGTGTGTATGACTTGAAAATGGTGTGGTAAACATGAGGAGTGTGTGTACCGAAGAACTTTGGCATATAGTAGGTGTATATTCAATGCTTAAGTAATTAAATGGAATAATGGTTAAGGCTTTTGAACCATGTGTGTGTATATGTGACATCTTGAGATAGTTTAAGTATTGATGTAGTGATGTTACATGGATGCATATT
>CANXYI010595971.1:0-14072 GCA_948208565.1 Hura crepitans
TACTTCACAAGGTGACTTAAGAGTAACTTTAAATTATTTTATAGTACGCACACAAAATGATTCAAACTAGGTTTCATTCCACTACTTAGTAAATCCCTTATAGCTCACTCACACTGTTTTCATTTCCACACCACTTTTGTAAGACATCATTCATTGGTTTTCCTAGCATGTATTCATATATTCTACATACCACGCCTTTTCACAATCACACAACTACATTAATCTATTCCACAAAAATGTTGTGCTAAACCATTCAAGAACATTGTGGCTCACCATGCCCACATAAAATCCCTTAAGCTCCATCACACCATCATATCTATCTTATACATCTACCTCTTAGCTAAAGCCTACTTATGGCGAAAGCTATGGCCTTTCCCACATTCCAAAACCCACCTACACATTATGACCTTATTTAGAGCCACCCATAGATGCTCACATGATGTTTCACATGGCATATGATAGGGTACAACACATATATGTCATGGCCCAACTTGACAATCCTTTTAACATACCTTTTTTCACTATATATACCCCCAGAATCCCATAATTCCATAGCACCCATGTCACCCCTCTTTTTATTCTACACTTATACATTAACTTACATGCCACCCATACCTATACACACCCATGGCAATATGGGAAGTACTCCCATATCCACCAATAATTCGATAATAGCCCATGTATGTAACATCTACTAAAACATACATCACAATTATGTATCTAACACATTTCACAATAAAACATTCCATCACACAAATTTTTATAATTCTCAATAAAATTGATTAAGACATGCTTTTAATCCACTAATTCACATACCTTTTTAAGGATTTGGCAGCCCTTCCTCCCTAGATTTCTTATGGTCTTCTTTTCCTCATCAAATGTTCTCCATCTACCACCTTCACTTGAGATTGCCCTTGAAATTCATAAAGTCCCCAAATGAAATTCTAAAGTTATGACTAAATGTATGACTACATAGGCTAATTAAAGTAGAAAAAAGAAAAGGAAAAACTCACATTTCTCCTAATTTTCCCTCCCACATCAGCTTAGAGGCTTTTATGAGTTTTCTGTAACACTTTCAATAAGTACTTGCCATAAAAAATTCATGAGCCCTTTTCTACATTTTTATGGGTGTTCTTAGTGGAGTTTAAGTGATGAATTAATGTGAAAATAGGACATGAATAGGTTTCTTCTTACTGAAAGTGGCATGGACAACTTATGGAATGAAAATGAATGAGAAAGGTGGTAGGTGGGTGGAGATATGGTGTCACTCTCTTAAGCAATAGGGGTTCACATGCCTAAGACTCATTTAAAAATACAAAGGTGCCTTGAGTCCGGCCACATGGCACCTAAGCGCCCTCTAAACTCGATTTTTTAGAAACTTTAAGCTGAAACTTTAGGGAATTTTTAAAACTTAGTTGAAATACAAAAAATTGTGTTGCTTATTCCTAAAATCCTCAATTAGGCCTAATTAGATTTTAGAAAAATTTCACAGCAAAATTCCATTAGGAAGTAGTGAACCAAATTCTAGAGAATCTTGATTTTTTAGCAAAATTCTAGGGAGTTTTTAAATTTCACTCGGACCTCCAAAAATCATCATGTTATTTTTAAAAATCCTCAAATATCCTTATTTAGGGGTGCAAAAAATTTCACAGCCAAATTCCTTAGGGAGATAGGCTAGGAAGATTCTTAAAAAATCACAATTTTGCTAAAAATTCCAAAAAATCCTCAAATGATCTCAAAAAATTAAAATTCCTTCTTTATTGGCCTAATTACAATTTTTAACCTTCAAGGTATGATATTTTCATTTCTATCCATGCTCATCTTGCATTATTCCCAGCTGACTTAGTATAAGCACACAACCCACTAGATTATGGCCTAAAATGATTTAATGGTTTTGTTAAATTTTTAATTTGAGTCATTTGCACCTTTTTTGAGCCTTTTAAAGTTTAATAGCAAGTATGCCCTTGCCTCAGGCCTTGTAAAGGTGACTCAGCACTTCAAGCACACTTTTCGAGCATCGAGGTACTCTTCATAAAGCCTCGACTTACACGTATCATAGGTCTTTCACTTTTAAGAAATTTCATGCTGGAAATTACATGGTGTAATTAGATATAAGTATCGAGCTTTCATTTGCACTTCGAGTTCCCATGTAACCCTTAGGTGTTACTCTTTCATGTGGTTTATCTGTTTATGGGTGAAATATTGCACTGCAAGTCAATTTATTTACCACTATTAGGATAGTATTCCTTTTCCTTTTGGTTATAGGAAATCTTACTATAAAACCTAGTGTTCCCTTTTCTCCCTTTCATCAGATATTAATATAAGGTGTAGCAATTTAGATGTAATATGATAATCGGGTTTTACCTATTAACAGGTTGAACATCTAGTCATGTACTCTGCTACAACTCCTTTTTTATCTGCCATTAACATGTGACTTTAAGTCTGAGTATCTCCTCATATTACCTGAGTGCATAGTGTAAGGAGCTTTGTATGCCTTTCTGATATCCACAATTTTCAATCATCTTTACAAGATATTTACATACTACCAAGGTAGTATGGATATCGACTTTTATTCTTTTAAATCTAAAAATCTTCCCCTCTTTGGGCTTAAACAGTAGGTTGTTTTACTTCTCTCATAATGTTATATCATTATATCACTCCGTCACTAATTATCTTTATACTGCACCATAGGGTGTCTACTTTATCTCTCCTAGTCCTCTTTAGTATAACCATTTCTAGTGACATTGGTTTCCTTTCATACTATTTAGTTTCCTCTCTACTTATTTTCATTATTTGTCTCCAATTAAATCCCTTCAGAGTTAAGTTGTCAACATGTCATGCTCAATCATATGGAGTGTATGCAATGATGGAAAAATGTTATGAAAAAGATGGTGAAATAGTATCAATGATAATATCTAGTTTGTGTCAAAATGTAATGAATGGGCCTGGTATTGAATGCAATCAAAGAAAGAAAAGTAGCCCTTGTCTATAGGGACTTTGATAGTCATTTCTATGATCTCAACCTATTGATATCTCTCTTACTGTACTCACTTATGCTCATCTCACCAAATCTTAAATGCCTTTTATTTCACTTCCCAATTATACATCACTAGTATTCTCTATTACCCTTTAAAGTATATGTACTTTTATAGCTAGGTTTTCCTTCATTGACCTTGTTTATCGAACCCCTATATTTGTCTCTCTCCCAGGGCCTATAACACTCTATTCATTGAGTTCATACAGACTACTGAGGTATCAATAAGCCTAAATGACATCACTAAAACTCATAATGCCTGTGTCAAATTTGAAAGTAGTTTAAAGGACATTATCCTTCTTACTCCTCAACTGGTAATATCTTAATCTCATATTAGTTAGGAAGAAATATACCAACACCTCAAGCAAATCATAGAGATCATAAATTCCTTGCAAAGGATGTTTGGCTTCACAGTTACTTTATTTAGTCATTTATACTTAATATATAGCTAGAGCGGTCTATCTTTTTCATTTACAACTAACATGGGGCCCCCCAAAGTGATACCCTGAGTTTAACAAACAACTATCTACCATTTCCCATAATTGTACTTTGAATCCTTTCAATTCTCTAGGTGCTATTCCATGTTGAATCATAGGTGTAGGAAAAATATTAGAATGAACTTTAATTCCTAAACAAAGTATTCTTGAGGAAGTAATCTTGGCAACATCCTAAAAACACATCTAGAATTCTAAACATAATTAGAGTCTACCCAAAATGAAGGGTGGAAGTTCTGATGTCAATGATATGTATTAGATAAACTTCTCAACTTTTATTGATGAGTTCTCATTCCATATCAGCTAAGATGAGATTACTAAAAAAACCTCTCTCACTCGTAGCTATCACTTCCTATCCCTCTATAGTCTAAAGGGTTAGATTTCTAGGTTATAATTAACTACTGCTTATCATCAATATAACTCATCCATTCGTCAAGTAACGTCAAACTCATAAAAGAATATTCCATTAACGTTAATAGAAACAATAACGTATAGTTCATTAATTAACAAGGTATATAGCACTAGTGTACAACCATATTCTGGTGAATAAAATTCCTAACATACATGTCTAACCTTACTCATTCAGGTTTTAGTCCCCTACCATGTGCTAGTATAACACAATCATGAAAATGTATAAATCTCTAATCTATTTATGCCAAAACTAAAACATCAATTAAATACAACCTACCAATATTATCCTCTAGAGCATTTTCTTCTTTGTGAGCCTTATTAGCTCCTTGTTTGATTGACGTACAGGCTTCTAACCCCACCTCAGACCTAGTCAGGAGGTTACTATTAAGTGGGTCTTCTATGGCTTATCACCCTATTATATGGTGCTGCTGCAGATGCCGATAAACGGGCACCCTCTACTAGTCTCTGGGGACACTTTCATTTATAATGGTCTCTAGACTTACAACCAAGACATCTCCCTTTTCTTGGCTACCAATACTGACCCCAATGTCTCTTGGTGCAATTGTCACAAATCGAGGCTATCTTTTTTGATAGCTATTGATGTCTAGATATTGATAGCCCTTCCTATCTACCTCTGGGGCAATTCCATCTAAACTAGTTTTTGGCACTATGAAGGAAGCATTCTAATACACTTGTCTATCTACATTGCCCCAATGCCTTTTGGTACAAATTCCAAGTAAGGGGAATTATTTTTAATCACTACTGCTATAACTCTATGGGCTAGTGGAGAGGGTTTGCATGTCTGATGCTCTAGTTAAACCTGAGCCTCTTTAGAGCTTTACCTTATATTGGGTACTAAATTAATCTAACCTAATATATCTTGCCTCTCCTTTAGGACGGGTTCATTTTTTGCTTACATTTTTTCTTTCAGAACACAGACAGTTGTCATTAATGTAGTCACATACATCAACAACTCCACAATCTACGATAATAATTTTGATGATGTCTAATTGGGTTAATATAATGTAACTGAGGTGGTGGCTAATGTGTAACATCACTCAACTCAGTTACTTCTTATATAGTACTAGGGCCATGTCCTAATACTTTCCTTATCTATTCTGGTGGGGTCTGCTCACTCACCTAGATTACAAAATAAGAAAGCATCACTTATCAACCTCATTACAGAGTAGCAATTCAAGGAAACCAATCTTAAACATTAGCACTCATGTAAGATACCTAAGAATAAGAAACCCAAGTTCTGATACCACTAAATGTGGCACCCCCTACTAGATTCCTAATGAACACGACAGGAGATGCACTTCCTTATAGGTGACCCATCTTAGGATTGCTCTAAGAGAAAACTCTATAATGCTTATAGACTAGTCTAAAACTCTATCAAATATGGCACATATGTCTAGTCTAATCCTTATACATATTCATACATTATCTGACACACTCAGATAAAGTATATATAAATACTTTACAGGTTATAGAAAAATTGGGCAGCATAACAACTACCCAGGTGATATATAAAAATTTTATTCACTAGTTAAAAACACTTTTATAAATAATAACCTTCTAATCCCCTAGTCAACGATTAGCACACCTCATATAAGTTAAAATCACACACATAGGGCCCTAGCCCTATAGATATCAAAACCATAAGTAACCCCAAAAAAATAAAACACCTATTTATTTACAATCTGATTTCCTTAAGTTTACACACCTTAATAGTTTCTAACCATGCTGGACCATAACCTACAACTCTTACATGAGTGCCTACTATATACATCAAAACACATATAAAACTTGGACCTTTATTATCTCCACTGCTACAATACACATATAATGAGGCTTGACTACTACTCCCGCTTACCTACGCACTAAAACACTAGTACGCTAAGTATAAAACTTAGTGGTGAATTTAATATATTACGAGCATGTCTTATGTAGGCACATAGATTCTTTAATACTCTAATAACATAGTATTCAAGTATATAAAAACCAATTAAAAATTACAATACTCATTTCATATGCATGCATTCCATAATCCCGATAGTTACAGTTATGCCATTATGATAATTTCATTTAGTTTATTCAATCATTTCAATATTCCTTGGTGTATTATTTAAAGTATTAAATATGCCCAACTTAGTGGACTACACTTATAGACACTGGACCGAAAGGAAATTAAAAGATGTGTAGTGGCCCACATTTTAGACCTAGACTGCTCTGCCAACCTAATATAGCCTATATGGATTAGTTCATAAGACCCTCCCAAGGGGTAAAATACTGAGTAACTATGCATATGGATTAATTTATAGACCTCCCAAGGTAACTTATCATGTCAAATAATTCCTCTAGGTCTGCCTAGTAGACTAATACAGTGACCCATCTTGGGACCTTCAATGCTACACTGGCATAATCTAATATATAGTAAAAAATGCTAGCAAGAAATAGTGTCTACCCCACAGACTAGTGCAATGGCTCAATAATGAACCTCAACAGCTGCATTAGCCCAATTTGACAAACAAACAGTCTAGAAGCTACTAATCCCTAAGTTAACTGGTTAACACATCTAGTAGGTGTCTAACTAATGGGCCATTTGACTTACTTTTACACTCATTTATTTATTGATCATCATTTTATAATATTTAATAATGTTTAACAATTAGTTACAACTTTATTTCAACAATTGAAATTTAACCTGGATAGTTACATGTAATTTTTTGTCTTATCAAACAATTACGAGTTTATTTTTTGAGCCCAATTTAAATTATTTCTATAGGCATAATTAAGTAAATTTTATTGCCATTAATTAAGTACTTATTATGTGCAATTTGTAAGTCATATCAGGGTCAAGCTAATTGTCCTTTTTATAGGACAATTATAGGTCAATTTATGAGTTCATGACACGGTTATAGACTCGTAGTCATTGATTTCTAAGCATATTTACATACCCCTTTTTATGCCAAAATAATTGGCCATTATGGGTCAACTCATGCCATTTCATATTTTTCACATTGACCTCAAATGTGGCCTTAATTTTTTTTTTTTAAACTTAAGTACACAAAAGGTCTAAAATATGGATACCATTTTATGCCATTATAGCTTACATTTTAGGATAATTTTTCCATGCCTTTTTCTAAGTCATTTACAAGTAATTTTTCATACTTAGTTTCGGCCAGTATTCTCCTCAAGCATGGTTTACTCATTAATAAACCATAGCACTCGCATGTGCGGATTATCATACCAATTTCATGATATAGCTTTAATGCCTTTTTAACCATACTATTCTCACGTATTAATATTAGGCCATATCGTACATATTATGCTTATGTCCATATGCAACCCCTCAGCCAAACATGTTTTATAACTAATGATATACATTTTCCATGAGTCTTCACACTTACATACCATATCTTATTATTCTATCACATGACTACATGCAAATACTTGGAAGCCATACATTACAAGAGTAGTATACATGCTTTTATTTATAAGTAACCATACCCTAATATTACTTGAGCACATGTACATGCCTTATGTGGTTGTTCTAACACACACACACATATAAGTGTATTTTATGTCATGCATCATTTACCATTTAATACTTCACAAGGTGACCTACGAATAATTTTAAATTATTCTATAGTATGTACACAAAATAATACAAACTAGCTTTCATTCTGTGACTTAGTAAATCCCTTATAGATCACTCATACTATTTTCGTTTCCATGCCACTTTTACAAGGCATTTTTCATTAGTTTTGCTAGCATGTATTCGTGCATTCTACATACCATGCCCTTCCTCAATTACACACCTACATTAACCTATTCTATTAAAATGTTATGCTATACCATCCATACACATTATAGCTCATCATGCCAATATAAAATCCCCCATGCTTTATTAACCTATCATGTCTATCTTGTACATCTACCTTTTAGCTAAAGGCCACTTATGGTGAAACCTATGGCCTTTCCCATATTCCATAACCCACCTACACATTATGACCTCATTCAGAGCCATCCATAGATGTTCACATAATGTTTCACATGGCACATGATAGGGTACAACACATACATGTCATGGCCCAATTTGACAATCCTTTTAAAATACCCTTTTTTCATTATACATACCGCCAAAATCCCATAATTTCATAGCACCCATGTCACCCATCTTCTTACTCTACACTTATACATTAACTTACATGCCATTCACACCCATACACACTTATGGCCTTATGAGATGTACTCCCATGTCTACCAATAATTCAATAATAACCCACGTAAATAATAGCTACTAAAACTTACATCACAATTTTACTTCTAACACATTTCACAATTAAACATTCCATCACACAACTTCATATAATTCTAAATAAAATTAACTAAGACATACTTTTAATCCATTAATTCATATAGCTTTTTAAAGTTTTAGTAGCCCTTCCTCCTTAAATTTCTTATGGACTTCTTTTCCTCTTCAAATCTCCACCATCTACCACCTTCACTTGAGATTACCCTTGAAATTTATAAAATACCCAAATGAAAATTTAGAAGTTATGACTAAACATAGGACTACATAGGCTAATTGAAGCCAAAAAAAGAAAAAGGAAAAACTCATATACCACTTAATTTTCCCTCCAAGTCTGCTTAGGAGTCTTAGGCTTTCATGAGTTTTCTTTAACACTTTAAATAAGTACTTCCTAGAAAAATTCATGTGCCTTTTTTTATGTTTTTATGGGTGTTCTTAATGGAGTTTAAGTGATGAATTATTGCAAAATGGGATAAAAATAGGTCTCTTCTTGTTGAAAGTGGCATGGACAGCTTATGGAATGAAAATGGAGGAGAAATGTGGTGGGTGGGTTGAGATGAGTTGTCACTCCCTCAAGCAATTAGATTCCATATGCCTAAAACTCATTTAAAAATGTACGGGTGCCTTGGGTCATGCCAAATGGCATCCGAGTGCCTTCAAAACTCAATTTTTTTAATAACTTGGAGCTGAAAATTAGGGGAATTTTTAAAAATCACTTGAACTTCAAAAAATTGTGCCATTTATTTCTATAATCATCAATTATGCCTAATTAGATTCTTATAAAATTTTGTAGCAAAATTCCATCAGGAAGTAGGTGAATCGAATTCTCAAGAATCTTTATTTTTTGGTAAAATTTCAGGGAATTTTAAAATTTCACTCCAACCTACAAAAATCATCATGTTTATTTTAGAAATCCTCAAATAGCCTTAAATTTAGGGGTACTCAAAATTTCACGGCAAATTCCTTCGGGAGATAGGCTAGCAAAATTCCCAAAAGTCACGATTTTGTTGAAAATTTTGAAAAATCCTGAAATGGCCTAGAAAAATTAAAATTCCTTCTCTATTAGCCTAATTACAATTTTTAACCTTAAGGGTATGATATTTTCATTTCTATTGGGGCTCATCTCGGATCATTCTTGACCAACTAAATCTAAGCCTATGACCCACTAGATTATGACTCTAAGTAATTTATTAGTTTTACTAAATTTTTACTTTGATTCGTTTCTACCCTTTTTGAGCCTCTTAAATTTTAATGGCTAATAGGCTCTGCCTTAGGCCTTGTAAAGGTGACTCAGCACTCCGAGCAGACTTTCAAGCTTAGGGTACTATTCATAGAGCCTCAGCTTATGGACGTTACAGTTCTTCCCCTCTTAAGAAATTTCATCCTCAAAATTACTTGGTGTAATTAGATGTATGCATCAAGATCTCATTTGCTCTTCGAGTTCCTATGTAGCCCTTAAGTGTCACTCTTTCATGTGGTCTATCTATTTAAAGGTGAAATATTGCACAATAATTTAGTTTATTTACCACCATCATGATAGTATTCCTTTTATTTTTAGTCATAGGTAATCATACTATAAAACTTATTATACCCTTTTCTCCCATCCATCTGATATTGATATAAAGTGTAGAAATTGAGAAGGAATCTAATACTTGGGTCTTACCTGTTAATAAGTTGAATATCAAGTCATGTAATCTGCTCTAACTCTTTTTTATATCAACCATTAACATGTGACTTCAAGTCTATATATCTCCTTATATTACTTGAGTGTATAATATAAGGAGCTTTGTATGCCTCCTTCATATCCATAATCTTCAATCATTTATACTAGATGTTTACAACCTACCAAGGTAGTAAAAATATCCATTTTTACTATTTTTTAAATCTAACAATCTTCCTCTCTTAGGGATTAAATAGTAGGTTATTTTTTTCTCTTAAAATGTTCAATCATTATATCACTCTATCACTACTCATCCTTATATTGCACTCATAGGGTGTCCACTTTATCTCTCATAGTCCTCTCTGGTATAACTATTTCTAGTGACACTAGTTTTCTTTCTTATAATTTAGTTTCCTCTCTACTTATTTTCATTATTTATCTCCTATTAAGTCCCTTCAAAGTTAGGCAATCAATATGCCATGCTCGATCATATAGAGTGTATGCAATGATGGAAAAATGTTATGTAAAAAATGTGAAATGGTATTAATGCTAATATGTAATTTGTATCAAAATACAATACATAGGCCTAGTAATGAAAGCAATCAAAGAAAGATAGTAGCCCTCATCTGTAGGGACTTTGATAGTTATCTCTATGATCTTAATATACTTATATATCTCTTGCTATACTCAATTATGCTAATCTCACTAAACATTAAATGCCTCTTAGTTCACTTCCTAATTATACATCACTAGTATTATCTACTATCCTTTAAAGTGCATATCTTTTATAGCTAGGTTTTCCTTTATTTACTATGTTTATCTAAGCCCTATATTTGTCTCTATCCTAAGGTCTATAACACTCTGCACATTGAGTTCATACATACTACTAAGGTATTAGTAAGCCTAGATAACATCACTAAAACACATAATGCATGTGTCAGATTCTGAAAGTAGTTTTAAGGACATTAGCCTTCTTGCTCCTTAGCTTGTAGTATCCTAATCTCAAATCAGTTGGGAAGAAATATACTAGCACCTTAAGCTGATCACATATATCATAAATTCCCTATAAAGGGTGTTTGATTTCATAATTACTTTATTCTATCATCTATACTTAATATATAGCTAGGACAGTTCATCTTTTTCCTTTTCAACTAACATGAGGCTACCTAAAGTGATACCTTGAGTTTAACAAACAACTATATACCATTTCCCATAACTTCACTTTTAATCCTTTCAATTCTCTAAGTGCTATTCCATAGGGAATCATAGGTGAAAGAAAAATAGTAAAATGCACTTTAGTTCCCAAACCAAGTTTTTTTACAAAGGCAATCTTGGTAACTTCCTAAAAACATATATGGAATTCCAAACATAATTAAAGTCTATCCAACATGAGAGGTAGAAGTTCTAATGTCAAAGATATGTATTAGATAAACTTCATAAGTTTTATAGATGAGTTCTCTTTCCATATCAGTTGAGATGAGATTACTAAAAAAACCTCTTCACTCATGGCTATCACTTCTTGTTGCTCTACAGTCTAGTGGGTAAGATTTCTTGGGTTACAATTAACTACCGCTTATGATCAATATAACTCATCCATCCCCTAAGTAACATCAAACTCAAAAAAGAATATTCTAATAAAGTTAATGGAAACAATCACATATAGTTCATTAATTAACAAGGTATATACCTTTAGTGTATAATAATATTTTAGGCAATAGAATTCCTAACATACATGTCTAACCTTACACGTTCACATTTTAGTCCCCTACCATGTGCTAGTATAACATAAGCAAGAAAATGCATAAATATCTAATCTATTTACACCAAAAATAAAACATCAATTAAATATAACCTACCAGTATTATCCTCTAGAGCACTTTCTTCTTTGTGAACCTTATTAGCTCCTTGCCTAATTAAAGTATGGGCTTCTAACCCTACCTCAGACCTAGTTAGGAGGTTAATGTTAAGTAGGTCTCCTCTAGCTTATCCCTATACCCTATTCTATGGTGCTATTATGGAAGCTTATGCATGGGTACCCTCTACTAGTCTCTAGGGATACTCTAATTTATAATGGTATGTTGACCTATGACCAAAACATCTCGCCTTTCTTGCCTACTAACATCAACCCTAATGTCTCTTGGTGCAATTGTCACAACTCGAGGGTGTCTTTTTTGATAAATACATATATCTAGATATTAACAACCCTTCATATCTATCTTTAGGGTGATTCCTCTTAAAATGATTTTTAGCCCTATAGATGAAGCATGTTACAACCCTTATCTGTCTAAATTGCCCTAATGCCATTTTATAGAAATGCCGCAGTTCAGGGAATTATTTCTAATCATTGCTGCTATAACCCTAGGGGCTAGTGGAGAGGGTCTGTATGTTCGATGCTTTGGTTAAACCTGAGCCTTACTAGAGCTCTTCCTAGTATTAGGTCCTAAATTAGTCTGACCTATTGTATATTGCCTCACCTTTAAGGAGGGTTCATTTTTTGCTTATATTTCTTCTCCCATAACACAGACAGTTGTCGCTAATGCTATCACATATCTCAAGAACTTCACAATTTGTGGTAATAATACCAATGATGTTGGACTGGGTTATTGTGCTATGCCTGAGGCCATAGCTAATGTACAACATCACTCAACTCAGCTGCTTCTTGTATAGTCTAGTGGCATATCCTACTACTTCCCTTCTTTGTTCTAGTTGGGTCTGCTCACTCACCTTGATTATTATAAAAGAAATAATCGCCTACTAGCCTCTTTGTAGAGTAACAGTCCAACAAAACTAATCTTAGACACTAGCACTCGTGTAAGATACCTAAGAAAAAGAAACATAAGCTCTGATACAACTAAAAGTGACAACCCCTATAGATTCCCAAAGAACTCGATAGGTGATGCTCTTCCCTATCTTAGTATTGCTCCAAGAGAAAACTCCTTAAAACTTAAAGATTGTTCTGAAGCTCTTTTAGATATGGCTTAGATGTCTAGTCTAATCCTTATACATATTCATACATGGTTTGACACACACAAATAAAGCATATATAGATACTTTATAAGTCATAAAAAAATTAAGCAGCATAACAGCTACCTGGGTGATATACCAAAATTTTATTCACGAGTTAAAAACACTTTTATAAGTAACTACCCATAACCTTCACTTAGACACTTCTAGTCCCCCAGTCACTTATCAACACATCTAACATAGGTTAAAATCAAACACATAAGCCCTTAGGCCCATAGCTAACAAAACCATAAGTAACCCTAAAAAAACAAAACACCTGTTTATTAACTATCTGATTTGCTTAAGTTTATAGACTTCAGTGGTTTCTAAGCATACTAGACATAAAACTTGCAGCTCTTACATGAGTTCCTATTGTATACATCAAAACACATATAAAACTTAGACCCCTATTTTCTCCACTACTACACTGCACATACAATGAGGCTTAACTGTTACTCCTGCTTGCTTGCACACCTAAACACTAGTACATTGAGTAAAAAACTCAATGGTGAATTTGATATATTAAAAGCATGTCTTATGTAAGCACACAGATGGTTTAATACACTAATAACAAAGGATTTCTGTTTATAAAAACCAATTAAAAATTACAATACTCATTTCATGTACATGCATTCCATCAGCCCGATAATTACAGTTGTGCCACTATGATAATTTCATTCAATTGATTTCTTTCAGTTTATTCAATCATTTTATTATTCCCAGGTGTATTATTTAAATTATTAAATAGGCTCAATTACATAGACTACATTGACGGACACTGGACCAATAGGGAACTAAAAAATGTGTAGTGGCCTATATTTTAGACCCCGACCGCTGCACCGGCCTAATATATCCTATGGGGATAAATTCATAAGAACCTCTTAAGGGGTAAAATATTGAGTAATTATGCATAAGGATTAGTCCATAGACTTCCTAAGGCAATTGATCATACCAAATAATTCCTCCAAGTCTAGCCAACAAACTAGTGTAGTGGCCCCTTTAGGGACCATCGCCGTAGCACTAGCATAATCTAACATATAGTCAAAAGTGCTAGCAACAAAGAGTGTCTACCCTGTAGACTAGTACAATGGCTCAATAATGAACCTCAGTTGCTACATCGGCCCAGTTTGATAAATAGATAGTCTAAAAGCT